>NDXB01008393.1:61800-88502 GCA_002631895.1 Agapornis roseicollis | reverse complement strand
AGGGATCTAATTTACTCCTTTCATATATATATATATATATATATATATATATATATATAAAACAGAAATGAATTTAAGAATAAACATAATGGAAGCCAATTAGGATTTAATGAAGGATTCTGCCCCTGACTTCAAAGTCAGTTCTAAGACAGTGTATATTTCCACACTTGGGTGAAGCTGAAGCATTCTGATTGTGGAAATGAAAGAATCCTTACAGTGTTAAGCTCCATTAAATGGATTTATTTCTATTTATTCTTTAAAAGTTGTTAGTTCTAATAAGAATAAAACAGTTAAAGTGCACATTAGTTGTATGAATTTTATGCTGTTAGTCGAGTATGGTAATTAATGTTGATGGTCAGCTCTGAGTTGTTTGAATCTTACGATTTGACTCATTTTTGATGCTTTTTCATAAAAAGCTTTTTTTCTGAAAGAAGGTGTAATTTGAATGCCAGTTCAGATAAAGGTGCCAAGCCTGCTTTGCAGTGCAACCTGAAAAGGGCCTAGATTATGAAATCCTTGTTGGTAGTTGAGGTACTGCAGAACTTCAGATCTGGGTGGCACTGGTCCAGAACAGCTTCAATATACAAAAGATTGAAACTTGGAATTTGTGGATCTCTGTGAATATGATAATATTTCTGATGTTACTGTGCCCCTAAATGTGGGTGTTGTGCATGTTTTGTCTCTTGATAATCCATCCTCTGTCTGAAGTCTGTTTGAATTCTGGGTAAAGATTTTTGTGAGTCTAAAGTCTCACAAGCTGTCACTACCTTTGATGAAGGATGGAGATGATAGGAATGTTTCTGAAAATTATAGCTAAGGGGTGATAAGTTATGAACTGTTTCTCATTTTGTATGTAATTGCAAAGTCTGTGTAAAGGAGACTACAAATTAGTATGGTACCTTTCTGCTTTTTCTTTAATTTCCATTCTATATTGTTATTCTTAAGAGCAGTTATCTAGAGCTAATAATAGAAATATTTTAAACTTTATGAGCTTAGCTACATGGATTCAGCCTTCTATGATTTGCTAGTTACTGTCTAGACAGATTACTCTGCTTAGTTGTCATCCCATACAAAGGATTACCTTTTGACAGAATCTGATTATATCTGAAAGTTATGATCTGGGGTTGTATAATATCAAAAATTATTGGATGCTTTAAGAGAAATAGATAATCCTGGCTGCTTTAGAACATGCTGAAGCTGGCATCTAGATGGAGGATATCCTAAGTTTTGAGTTGAATCCAAGTACAGGGGCAGTAAAATAAGAAAGAAAATGCTTGTCTTTGTGAAATTAATCTCAAAGCATTAAGAGTAAGATTTAATGGGAGTCAGAGAACCGTAAAATTGCTGCGCTGCTTGATAGAGACTTCCTTTCTTCCTGCTGCCTCAAATTCTTCAGGAGACAACAATTACGTGCAAAATTATCTCAATTAAACTGAAACTGTCAATAATGTTTACAAATGGGGGAAAAATACTATTAAGAAATGCGTTCAGTGAAAATACTGGTTTTAAGAGGGAAGTATCAAATACACTTAAACTAAGAAATAATAGTCTATGCTGCAACAGTATCCAGTTTATTAGTGTGTTCCTGGATATTTGCTTAGTATTCAACCAGGATGTTATTCAGAGTGCAATTTTTTTCTTATTAATTGCATTTTAAGACTATAACGTACAGTATGTGCATTTCAGACATAGAATAGACACAGCAGGCTATACTGGTCAAGCTGATATCAGGGGTGTCAGTGCTGTAGCCAGTTTCAGTCCACCTTTTGTAGAAAGATCAGACAAATTAAGAGAGGAGTCTGGTGGAAATGAGTTGGAGGTTTAGTAAAAGCAGTCAATGAAACAAATTAGAAATAATTAGTTTAGAAAAGAGAAGATTCCATGGTAACATAGTAGCTTTCAAACATGAAAGCTTGAGGAAAGGCTGATACTTTGATCAGAAGAGCAAGTAGGAAAGATGTATTTGAGTTAAATATAAGAGCAAATTCAGTTGATAGGTGAGATAAACTGTTTATGAGGAGTGGCCATACAAGACTACTGAAGGTGGACTTATTTCAGTAGAGCTCAGCTTAGAACAGAAATTAGGAAAAAAGGGATTTTCTAGAATGTGTAAGATACATTGGGATGTTCTGGAGTTCCTTCCAAATTCTTTATTTCCATACTTCTTTTTATTGTATTATAACTTTTGTCATACAGCAGGATGCTACTAGAGTAATGATTTCAGATTATCAATTTTAATTATGTGAATAAGTATTGTCTGTGTAGGAAAGAATTTATTTTTAAGGTATTAGGAAGAATATGAAAGTTTTTAGAGACAACTGGAAAGAGACCCTTTTAGCTACCACTTAAGAAGAATTATGTTTTTAGAAACACTTCCAAAGCTCTTTGCTACAGAACATATGGATTCAATGTGCCTAATATTTGTCCAGCTGGGAACTTCACATGCTTATTGTGACCTGTTCCTACCTGCATGATCCAGAGGTCCACAGACTGGTTGGAAGTGACTGCTGATCTGCAGTGCCCTTTCTTTTTTGCTGAACAAATCACTAGGAACAAGCAACAGAGGAATAGGATTGTATAATCATTTAGGTTGGAAAGGACCTTGAAGACCATTTAGTCCAACCATTAACCCAGCACTGCCAAGTCCACCCCTAAACCATGTCCCTAAGAGCCACATTTATATGTCTTTCAAATACTTCCAAGGGTGGCAACTCCACCACTTCCCTGGTGGGGTGCTTCCCTGTTCCAGTGCTTGACACCACTTTTGATGAAGAAATTTTTCCTAATATCCCTTCTAAATCTCCCCTGGTGCAACATGACACTATTTCCTCTTGTCCTATTGCTTGTTACTTGCAGAAGAGACTGACACCCATTTTGCTACAACCTCCTTTCAGGTAGCTGTAGGGAGCAGTAAGGTCTTTCCTCACTCTCCTCCAGGTTAAGCAACCTCAGTTCCCTCAGCCATGCTTCACAAGACTTGTGCTCAAGACCCTTCATCAGCTCCTTTGCCCCTCCCTGGACCTGCTCCAGCACTTCAATGTCTGTCTCGTAGTGGGGGGCCCAAAACTCAGCACAGTGTTCAAGGTGCAGCCTCTTCAGTGCTGAGTACAGGAGGAACAATCACTTCCCTCATACAGTCCAGGGTGCTGTTGGCCTTGGCTGCCTGTGCACACACTGGATCATGTTCAGCCAGCTCTCAGCCAACACCATCAGCCACCCTTCCGTAGCCCAGCAGCTTTCCAGCCACTCTTCCCCAAGCCTGTAGTGTTCCGTGGGGTTTCTGGGACCAAGTTGCAGGATCTGGCACAGCCTTGTTGACCTTCATACAGCTGGCCTTGGTCCATTAATAAAGCCTGTAAAGATTCCTCTGTAGAAACTTCCTACTCTCAAGCAGATCAACACTCCTGCCCAGCTTGGTGTCATCTGCAGACTTACTGAAGGTGCACTTGATCCCCTCATCCAGATCGTTAATAAAGGTATTAAACAGAAGCGGCCCCAATACTGAGCCCTGGGGAACACCATTTGTGACTGGTTGCCAACTGGATTTAATTCCTTTCACCACCAACTTTTCAGGCTTGGCTGTCCACCCAGTTTTTTTACCCAAAGAACACTACGTCTGTCCAAGCTATGAGCAGCCAGTCTCTCCAGGAAAATGCTGTGGGAAACTGTGTCAACACTTCTACTAAAGTCTTGGTAGGCAACATTCACAGCCTTTCCCTCACCTGCTAGATAGGTCACCTTGTCGTAGAAAAAGATCAGGTTAGTCAAGCAGATTAAGTTCTGCTTGGGCTTTGGCCCTCCTAATTTCTTGCAAAACCACACATCATCCTTGTAGTCCTGAGTTGCCTGTAGCTTTTTCCAAAGGTCATGAAATTTCTTTTTTACCCCATTTCCAGCCAAAGCTCTCTGGAAGTCAGGCTGGTTGTTTTTCCTGCTGGCTCAACTTTTGGCACATGAGGATGGTCTGCTCATTTAAGATTTCCTTCTTGAAGCATGCAGAATACTGTCACCTTGAAGAATAGATAGAGTTTAAAAGACTGTGAACCTATGTTATGATGTTGAACCTATTTGAGGGAATGGGAATCATCGGAACAAGAAAAAGGCTGATGTTTCAGCCTTAGATTTTAGAACTTTCTCATTTATATTCCTCTCAAACTACTTTTGTTCTCTTCAGTTTTTTAATCTTTCTCCTCTTCCTGTTGTTGCTTCAGTCTGCTTAGCTACCATAAGATCCTATCTGCTATCACTCCACTTCTTTTCACATTTCACTTTAAAGATTTTGTAAATTTAAATTCCATGTATTCTGTGGTGCTGTGGTGCTAGTCTGTTCACTGAGTACAGATTATTTTTTTTCTTCACATGCCATAGAGATAAATATTCCAGTGTAAAGGACAGAGAACTGAAGCAGTTTAAAATAGGTGTCCATCATAGCAAGCCATTTATTGATAAGAATTTAGCTTAGTTGGGAGTGTTGATGTGCTGCTGGTATTGTATAGTATGCCCACTGTCTTCATACAAAGTTAAATAACAAATGGACCTGGTAAGATTTCATTAGTTTATAAAAAATAAATAACCTATATACCTTACTCAGTACGATAGGTCTTTTGTCAAAAGCTGGCAAGTTGCTGGGTTTTTTTTGTTTTTTGTTTTTTTTTTTCACTTGCCATTCTTTATCTTGGGGTAGGTGAGTAGCATGGAAGACATGGGGGAGGTTGTTGGGTTTTGGTAAAGCATAGGGTTGTTTTTAGCTTAATTGGTGAAAGTGTCAATATACTGAAAAGTCTTGGGTTTTTTATGCACTTGTTTTTATTTTTTGCTTTTTTGCTTTTTTTTATGTATATATTGTACAGCAACTTAAAAAAATTATTTTCTGTGTATTTTCTGGGCTAAAATACTGTGTATTAGAAATATTAATACATTGAAAATGTGATGACTATAATTAAACTGATACAATTAACTTCCCATATCTGTAAAGCAGAAGCCCAATTATTACAGCAAACTTCTAGTAAAAGTATTTTTTTTTATGATAGCATAATAGAGCAGCTCCTTCACATGGTGTAAACTCCACAGAAGAATATGACATGTCACTGATTTATACTTTAAAATATTATATTAATTACTACCCTTTCTTCTGTGATTGTTTCCAGTAATGTAATGTGCCTACTCAAAGCTTCTTGTTTGTTGGAAATTGAACAATTTTGGACAAGCCCCAAATTGCTTGGTATTCATTTTTCAACCAACAGAAGAGTTTTTGATTACTTCTTTAATCTCTGTCCAAACCAAACCAGCTAATTTTAGACAAAGAATCAGTGCAGCCGATGAAGCAGTGATCTAATAGAACAGCAACATACAGCACGATAAATGACCGTATCAACACTTATTATTCCGTGGATGAGCAAAAAGAAGAGATGTATAAGTATTCATGCAGAAATATTATGGTAAATACAATGTCATGTGTGTTATTATTTTTCTTAAAGAGAAAATAAATACTAGTAAACTACAGAACAGCAATGTTGCTAGAGTTTCTCTTCGCATTTCCCTATTAATTATTTTCATGTCAGAACTATCAAGTAGATTTTCTGGGCACATAAATGATGGAAATTCTTATCAGATGGGTGGCATATGTACCTGATACACAATGAAGAGGGAGGCATAAGCATCAAAGTCTTGCCCAAGCTGAATTCCATATTAATGTTTTTAAACAGAAATTTAACTCTGTCAAAGATGTTTCATAGAAATAGAAGAACAAATCTCTTAAATGTGCATGAATTCCTGTGTTTGCCATGGGTGAGAGTTCATTTACAGTGGTAATTATATATGTGGGCCTGAAAAAGAACCATTATTTATCTAGAACGCTTTGATCATTTAAAATCTTAAAAAACACTGAAGCTACATTGTGACTGTTTACTAGAAAGTGTAGATAATATAAGACAATAACCTGTTTAGTGTGCTTTATTCCTCTGATCGTATTCTCTGGTCTACATTTGCCAGTAAACATTAATATAATGCAAAAAAAGTGCTAAATACAAAGCCTTGATAATTAATTTTATGAACAATGTGGTGTTCTTTTGATAATATAAGTCAGGTTGCTAGGAAGTTATTGTGTATTTATGTGAAATGCAGGAAAGTTTCATCTATGAATTGCTAGACTGTGTATAATCTTCATTTTTAGACTCTATTGTCTCAAAAAGTGGAAGTGAAACTGTAAAACTAGTGATTTCTGGTGCTAGCCAGCAGATTTCCCAAAGAAAGTAATTCAGCTATGACACCACCATTACTGTAATAGCTGGATGATTTGGACACCACCCAAAAATGTTTGTGTCTTAATGGCATACCAGAAGAGATGTGTGTTGGTGACTTGTATTTGCATGAGTACTGCTTTGTGAAATGTAATTTATCTGGAGATACTGGGAATAACTCTCCCTTGCACTGCCAGTTTTTTCCCCCTCTTTTAAGCACAAGTCATTACTATATTATTTGTATTATGCTAGAGATGCCAGTGTTGGTTGCATTCTTTTTCAGAGAAACCCACTTTTCTGAGCACATGGCAACCATACAATGAGGCAGTCCATGATCTCAAGAGTATGCATATATAATATGGGAAGTAGGAGCTCAGAGAGACATGTTGATTTGTTCAGTGTCATACTGCTTACTCATGTTCTTCACAGTTTGCTACTCTGATAGTCAGCTGTGTTGTTGGATTTTCAGGCTGAAAACAATTTATTTGAACTTAAATAATGTAGCTCTGCTGACACAGTGAAACTTAAGGGTGTGGGGAGGGGAAAGGGGAAATGGAAACAATAAAGCTATATAATTAAAATAAACATGTCTTGGAAAGTAGAAGAACTATCTTCTCTTCAAGGAGAAAGTTCTTTGGCAGTGGGAATTTGTAGTTTTTTTAAGACACCTGCATGGTATTGATCCAATAGTTTAAAAAGTGTTTCTTCTCAGTTCGTGTTTCTTACTCTCCAGAAGCTAAGATGCTTTCTAAGGTTCATTTGTTTTTCTATAGCTATCATTTGAGTCTTTCTTTGGGCATACAGTTTGGAACATGGCTGTGTTCTGAGATTTTGATCTGTGTCCTTCTGAATGCTTCATCTTTTGACATGTTTTGTAAACCAGTGGTAACAGCAGCATCTGTTGGAGGTGGTATTTATTGCAGTTTGAAGAAAAGTAATTGACTTGCAGCAGATTAGTCTGATGTCTGTCAAAATAAAGCACATTTAAGACCATTTCTTGAGCTAATAGTAATAAGAATCTTGATGTAGCGAGTATTTAGGTTAAGAAAAAATAAATAATCAAAAGTGTCAAACCAGCTCAATGTGATTCTCTAGATGTTTGGCTTGTTTGAGATCATTGCATTTTAATTGCATAATTTTACAGGGGCCTGATTTTAGTCTCCCACAACTGATATAATCTCAATGGCTGAATTTGTGGAATGCGGATATTGTTAACGTGAAGTACCCTTGATTAATTTCCTGTACTTTCCTTATTTTTACATTATGGTCACAGTTTTTAGGTGGCTGGTATTTTTGGTTTTGCACTTTTTTTTTCCCCCCAGCTGTACAGATTAGGGACATGGCTCTGAATCCTCAACTCCACAATTATTTGTTTGTTTGTTTGGTTTTTTTTTTAATTCTGATTTACTGATTTATTTTTTTTAATCATCTTTTCTTCTGCGATACCTATTGGCCAGCTAATCTTTATTCTCTGTGTTAGTGCTTCTTCTCTTGTATGGAGGAAGCATTTCCTATTTTGATATTTTGTATTCCTGGTTATCTCCTTGGATCTAGCTTTTAGTAAATTTATTCAGGAAATAATTTAACCTAACCTAACCTCCCACTGTTTATGTTGAGGACAAAAAAGCTTGCAGGATCTTTGGGGGAACTCAGGAGCGGACCTGGTTTATACCAGTGATCTCATCTGTGCAAGATGGAAAAAGCTAACATGTAAAACATTACTTACTATTAAAATTACTAGAATTTGAAACAGTCCCTGAAAAAGTTGTATTTTCCTGTCTGTCACTTAATGCATGTTAGGCTTTAATAACCTATCAAGGCTAATGTTCACATTGGCTATTACAACAATCCAAGAAACTTCAGATTTGCTTAGGTGAAATATGCTTCAGTGCTACAGGTGGACTATATTATTGCCTTAGATTTGTTTTTACAAGTCTTGGCTGTGACAGGTCAAAGTGCCCTGAGTTTAAAAAGAGTGACACAACCAGGGAATGGGGCTTCCATTCTGTCTGACTGTGAGTGTCTACTCTCATGTTCCCCATCATCACATGTTATTGGTTGGAAAAGATGGGGTGGAAAGTGGACAAAATTATTAGCTTGTTCAGCTAAGCAAACAGCCTCTTTTCTTGTATTGATCACACATTTGTGCTTTCAAACATTCATCAGCTTCTGGCATGGCTGCCTATTAGCCCAAGGTAGAGGATGGTAGAGCTATTTCTACAAGATGAGCTCCTTGGCAATTGCCTTGGGCAATTATTTTGGGGGTTCTTGGTTACAATGCATTCCAATTTACAAAGCATATCTGTGCCTTTAAGATGCGTTGAAGTCATAAATGCATAAATCTAATAAATAAACAATAAATCTTGAACAATTGCATGTAGTGATTTGGTGGTGTACCTGGGATGAGGATAGCTGATTTTAGCATCTGTGCCTACCCTACTAATTCTGAATGTTCTTGACTGATTGCTTTCAGAAGTTTCCATTTTCCAAATACTGATCTAAATGTCTTATGGACACCTTCCAAAAGGCTACCATCCAACTTATTCTCTCTGCTTCCCATGGAAACTGTTGACTTTTATAACTTAATACTGATGTGTTTTGATTTCTTTTACATTGACAGATTTCAATGCTGTATTTCATAGATCATTTTAAAAAAAAATGCATTCAGTGAAGATTTTCTCTGTCAGCCCCTTGTACTCACGTGGCAGGTTCTATCATTACTGGTCTCAGAACTGTCATACTTTGATGCTACCTCCTGTAGAAAAGTAGGACATAAAGTAAGTGCACACTATCAGTATGGTTTGCAAGGTACAAATGAGGGCTGGGGCACTTCTGTAAAGACAGGCTGAGACAGTTGGGCTTATTTAGCCTGGAGAAGAGAAGGCTCTGGGGAGACCTTAGAACAGCTAAAGAGGGTCTACAAAAAAGCTGGAAAGGGACTTTCTACAAGGGCATGTAGTGACAGGACAAGGGGAAATGGCTTTCAGGTGAAAGAGGAATAGATTTAGACTAGGTATTAGGAAAAAGTTCTTCACTGTGAGAGTGGTGAGACACTGGAACAGCTTGTCTGGAAGTTGTGGTTGCCCCATCCCTGGAAGTCTTCAAGGCCGGTTGGGCTGGGCCTTGAGCAACCTGGTGTAGTGAAAGGTCTCCCTGCCCTGGCAGGGGAATTGTAACTAGCTGATCTTTAAGGTCCCTTCCAACCCAAACCGTTCTATGGTCTGTCATTCTATCATTTAAATCTAAGTTTATATAGATACATATTTATAGAGATAAAAATTAAAGGCTAAGGTCAGATCCATCTCAACCCTTCTTACAGTCTTTCTACAAATAATATTTTTTAAATTAATCTTACTACCATATTTATAGTTTTTACTCGTAAAGCAACACATTCAAAATCTGCTAATAAATGTCTCTGGTTCATGATTTTGCATCTCTTTTCCTACTTCTAAGTCTTTAACTCACCCCTGACCCCATCAATATACTAACAGTTAAAATTTGTTACTCACTTTCAGATTCAACGTTATGCACTCCTGTCCAGTTGGTTATTACCTTCTCTTGTTTGTATTTCTTTGTATTTTATTGTATTTCTTTGCATGAGTTTGGAACATAAGAAGTGGTCTCAGTATTTGTCATTCTTTATTTAGACAGGAATTAACTTCAGCAGAAGATCAAATAAGCTGTTTTCATCCAGGCAAAAGTTTAATCTAGCCTAACATTACTCATTTTATTAACTTGACAGGGTTAGTAATTATATTTAGGGAAGGCACATTGTTTCATTCTGCCATGATGCCATAAAATAAAGGTTTATTGATGTTGCAAAAATTTGGCCCTCTTTGTATTGTAATGTTCTAAAAATAAAGCTGAAGTTCCTAGTGGAATCTCACGCTCTGGTTCATAGCAACTGATGTCACATAGATTTCTGAAATTGTGCCTCTGTGTCGAACACCCAGAATTTTTAGGCTTTTCTCCATTTTAATCAAAACCAACTGTGTCATTATTCTGTTCTGTCTCCCTTTTCCAACTAATATTTGGTTTCTGTTGCATGATTTATGAGTACCTGTTGTATTCTTTTGTGTTGATAGTGTTTACCCATCTGGGCTGTCTTAACTTTACCCTGTGTCTTTTGGCTGGTTTGCACTATGCTGTCGGTCTCTGTTTCCTGAAATGAAAATGCACAAGGAATTTAGCACCTGTGAAGTGATTCCAGAAGGACGTAACATCAGTGAATCCATTACTTACTCTTGTTGTTACAATAAACTAATGTTTAAGATCAGGAAAAAGCCCTTACCCACCGATTTAAGTCCGTAGGAGTAATTTAAAACAATCAGGATTCACTTCTTGTTTAACATGCCTAAAGAAACAAAGTTCCTTTCTTCTCATGCAGTTAAAACTATTTCCTTTGCTCATTTTTGTATTTTCCTTTTTGTTGTCTAAGAGAAAGGATATTTACGTTGAAGAATGTTTTTCTGTTCTGCGAAAGTTCTGACTATTTTATTAGAAAATAGAGTAAATTTATACAAAGATGAAATACACTCTAGATTACAAAAGAAGCTTTTCACATAGAGATGTAAATTCAGTAAGCCAAATTGCATTTAGAAGAAAAGAGTTTTATATATATCCCTTAATTCACAAACTTACCACAGGCTCAAAAATCATAAGGTAAAACACCTCTTCTTGTGTTTGAGTGCCAATGTGTGTCAGAAGTAATTGCTGATGGTCTTGTCAAATTGTGATAGATAAGTATCTGGAATTATTTGGCAGATGGCAATTTTATTTGTCAGTGTTTGGTTTGCATGGCAAGGTTTTGGTAGTGGGGGAGTTACAGGGGTAGCTTCTGTGGGAAGGTGCTAGAACCTTTCCGTATATCTGATAGAGCCAATAACATCCAGCTCCAAGACAGACCCACCGCTTGCCATGGCTGAGTCAATTAGCGATGGTTGTAGACAACTGGGATAACATAGTTAAGTAGGGGAACAGTAACCAAGGAAAGGAGTGAGAGTATGTGAGAGGATTGACTCTGCAGACAAGGTCAGGGAAGAAGGAAGTGGAGGAGCTGCCCATGGAGAAAACCATGGTAAGGCAGATTGTTCCCTGGTAGCACATGAAGGTCCAAGGTGGAGCAGGTCCTGCAGCTCAAGGAGGACACCTCACCACAGCAGAGGGGTACCCAGAGGAGGCTATGACCCCATGGGAAGCCCATGCTGGAGCAGGCTCCTGGAAGGACTCATGACTCTGTAGGGTACCCATGCTGAAGCAGTTCTTGAAGAAATGCAGCCCATGGGAAGGCCCCATGTTAGGGAGATTTGTGGGGGATGCATGGAAGGAACTCTATGCTGAAGAAGGGGGAGAACGTGAGGAGTCCTCTCCCAGATGGGAGAGGAGTGATAGAAAAAACATGTGATGAGCTGACCACAATCCCCGTTCCCCATCCCCCTTCACTGCTGAGGTGTTTAACTGTGCATCTGAAGAAGCAAATCGGTTGCAGGATGAACCTGGTGACTAAACAAACTTAAGAATATTAATGCTTTAATGATGTGAACCTGATTGATGATCTACATATTTTAAAGAGATTTATAAAAAATTGTAATTATATGGTTTATATGAAAATATTGCATTTAAGGTTCATGTTCATTTTTATCAGATGTGCATTATCAAAAGGTAAACATCTGGGATTACTTCTTTTTCAATGCTAACAAGATGCATTGGCAAAATATTTTAACATTTCTGACCATATTTTTTTTTTAAAATACAATTCATTATGTGTTAATTATCTTAATATTAAGGTGTCTGTGCACTGTTTTGTGCTTTTACCGTCTGCTTTCAGTGTGTGAAGCAGTAATAGCTTAATCATATATTTATGCTTTATTCTCAAAAAATTAAGCAAGTAAGGAATTCAAAACCAACTGTTGAAATTGAAAAATTAGGGAATTTTTCAGTAGAAAAATGTTGATTTACCCAGGATATACAGGTAAATGCAACTCCTGGAATTTATTTCAAAAGTTAAATTATATTAGCATGAAGTATGATAGGAACAATGCATGCCTCCCAGTTGACTATTCAAGGAAATACTATAAAGCTTCCTAAATTGTATTGAGTAATTCAAATTGAGTCCCCTCTTTTTGCACCCAGCAAGTGTTTCTTTAGGATTCAGTACATGTGTTGTTTTTTTTTTTTTCCCCTAAATTTGACTGCTTAGTCTTTCAGCTCATGAAGGTTGTGAGCAGTGATCCTCTCTACTGCTGTTGGTACATTTCTGGGGAATGCACATTCTTTATGAGTGTAGCATGTAGAAAGAACCTTTATTAGCGTGGGCCCGAAACATGAAATGTGACGCTTCATCCTCTAAAGCATCCCTTCATTAAGTCACTGGTTATTTTCATATGGAGAAAATTTTCATATTTTCATATGAAAAGCATACTCTTTTAATCTCACTGAGTTGTATTAGTAGTGGTCCAGCAGTGACGCTTTCTGACTTTTACAGACAGGGTCAGTCTGTGTTTCATCTTCCCCATCTCTACCTTGAAATTTTAAATTTACTGTAAGGCAGAATATAATAGTCATATGTCCTGTGAAAAATAACTATAATATTTGTTGCTTGTAGTTTGCTTTTTAATGAGTGAAAAATAACCTTATCCTTCAATGTGACCCTTCTGTCAAGCATCTGAGTTGGTACTGACGCATCAGTCCTTATAGTACTGATGTAACATACTGTAAGATGGGATATTTTTTTTCCTAATAACCTATCTGTGCATTCAGTGTATGACTGAATGGCGAAAGGCCCAGGAGATGAGGCTTCACAGTCACCTGCACTCTGTCATGCAGAGGTAGTCCAAACCTTTACCTTGTCCTGGCAAAGCATCGCAAAGCAGATACTGACTTTGCTTAAACTGAGATCCTTGCAATCAATATTTGTATTATATAAGCAAAGTGCCCTACAGCCAAAATCTCTTTGATGTTGTTTCTGTCTATGCTGTTTGGATTACAGCACATCTTAATAGTGATATAGATGTCAATGTGCTTTGGAGAAAAGATGATGAATATTGTGTTGACATATCTACTCAAGGAGTTTCTGAATCTTATTCATTACTGCCTTTTTGAGAACATGACAGTAATACCTGTCATTGTGTTGGGCTATTGCTTGTATCTTTTAATTTTTGTAGAAAATTGAAAATCCATAACATCTGGTCTTATTTGTTGCATGGTTTCTCAGTTGTTGGTAGCACACCACACGCATATTGAAATGATATCTGTATGAGATTTTTGTTTGCTTGTTCTCTACCAATTTCCTTCCAACTTTTGGTGCTTGATAGAAGCAGTGTGTCATAGTTATTGGTACTTAGTGTCAGTTCACAGATCTGAAAAATACATTGCTGTAGCTCATTTCACTCTTGCTGTGCTGAACTTGTCCATTTCCTGCTCAGAATGTGGCAGAGCTTTCTGATTTTGCTTTAATTTTTTCAGTGGATTAATGGTCATTTAATGCATATTTCTTCTTTGATGACATTTTTTACCTTTTCTATAAATAGTCACCAACTTTGCTAAGTGAAAGTTTGAAGATGGTGTGTGATTTTTATTAGTACATAGAATGAGTTTTAGCTATTGTTCCTCAAGATCATATCTTTACAAATGTGCAAAATTTGGAAAAGAGAATTTATTTATCTTAAAATAAATTATTCCCAGGAACAATAAGCTAAGACCATTTCTGTGTTTTAAGACTGTTTAAAAGCTTGCTGAGAACATCTAATACCTTTATTGAATCCTGAGAGCAATGGCATCAGTTACTCAGTTTTGGAAGGTAAATTTGTTTGGGAACAAAGATGAGCAAATACCAGTTAGTTCTCCTAACTTAAGTACTCTCTGCCAAATGGTATCACATGCAGGTGCAAGAAGCACAGTAGCAGTAGAGTCATCATACCAAAAACTTTCCTTTTTTGTAAACAGTTAGCAGAAAATACATCTTATGCATTTGTAGAGCTTTAGATTTTGAAACTGTTTTTATGATCTAGCATGTATTACTCCTCAGATACAGAATTGATAAGTCTTAGTTGTCATTATTTTTGAAATGTGAATTATTTTTCCTTCAATTTCAACTGCAGTACTTTCAAGCTTATGAATATAAATAGTGGAGATCAAGGATTCCACTTAAGAGGCTACAGGTTTAGATGGCTAAATGAACTATTGCAAATAGGTATAAAATTTGGCTGAAATTTTGCTAAATAGAGACATTAATAGGAAATAAGGGCACCCTATTGCAAATACAAATACTCCAGTGGTACTGACTAATTAACAGTAATGCTGAGCTAGTCAATTCTAGAGTTAAAACAATACCATGGCGTATAAATTAGGAAACATGAAAGTAAGCTTACAGAAATTGAATGGTTGAAGATGCTGCTGACATACACTTTGTAAGCAATAAAGCAATTCTGAATTTTTTGTTTGTTCATTTGTTTAAGGTTTTAAGTAGCATATCAGGCAAAATTAGGACAGTGACTTGTTAACTGGAAAAAATTCTTCTAGTTCTGATAATGGTCATGGGAAGCTCCCCGCTTCTGTTATTAGTTTTCACACTCCCTTAACTTTTGAACCATGAAATACTGTGCAGAGAAAAAGCAGGAAGTAATGACAGGAATGCCAGACAATTTTGACAAGTGGAGCAGAAGTGCCTGCAATACCTATTGCTTTCTTTATTTTTAAAATGGAACAGGTAGGCACTTCTAAGTGGTGTGTAGAAAGTAAGTACAGCTGCAGATGCAGTTATTTAAAGAATGGGATGCAGCCGGCTTCCCAGTCTTGTCCGTGCCAGTTAGGGAAGTGGTTTTCCTTAACTTGCATGGAAGAGGATTAGGAATATATCTTCTAAAAGAGAAAGGAAAACTAGATCCAGATTTTTTTTTTTTTATAGACAGCAAGAGCTTGTACTGGGTGTACAAACACACACATCCCCTCACTGCTCTGAAGTAAAAGCTATGAGTAAAGCTGTAATGCCATATATTTTTATTCTTTGCCAGTTTTCTACTTTCTAATGGAAGCTGTAGTAAAGCTGCCACTATATTATTGTAATTTGATTAAGACAATATGAGATCCCTACTACTTAATATATATTTATGTAATTTTAATTTTGTCACAGTGATTTTTTTGAGTATCTCTGGGTTACAGAGGAGTAAAAAGTCTAGAGTAGAGAGTCTGTAATTTTTTCCAAACATGGAATCTAACTTTGGAGTGTTTTACAAAGAACACAATATAATGGGTCTTTAGCCCAAACAAGATGTTTACATATTGTAAAAATAATTACAAACATGTGGGATGATTTTTCATTGAAGTATTCTCATTACATTGCTTTATCTTCTGGGCCTGTGATAAAAATGGCTTCATGCATATATAATAACTTTTAGTAGTCAGTGAAGCTATGTTTTTCCTGGTTTTGTTCATAGTATCAAAAGTAGTTCTGTGGGAGTGTTTGAGGTGGAGGGGAGAAAATATTTAGCATTTTGCTTTCTATTGTTGTGGGGTTTTTTTGTTTGTTTTGTTTTGTTTTTTACAACAAATTATTTGCAAGGAGAGTGCAACCCAGCAAGGAGTCTCCTCTTCCTCCAGATGGTTGTGACATTTGAGTAAACCTTGGAGGATTAAAGGCACTCTAGTGAGCACTCACTCTAAACTCCTGATGCAACATGACATTCCTAATCTGGATTCTGGGCTGATTAGATGGCAAGAGCTCAAAGGGGGACCCTTCCCCCAACAAAATCCAACTGTGCAATAACTATTTGCACCGATGAAAGACACTAAAAAAAGTCCTATACCCTTAGATTAAAGATTCAGTATATGTACAAAGTTATGCGAGTTAAATTTTCAAATATAACAGCTTAACAACTGGTTGTACAACAAAATCAGTTTGTGTAAAGCTTTTCTGTGTGTGCTTGAATGAGCACAGCTTGATACAAATGTCTTTTCTGTATCTTAAAGAGAGTTTGCAAACAATCTAAATGGTTAAATGATGGTAGAAAATAGAGAAATTGATCTGAATGTGACTCTTAAATCTGACTATGCATCATCACCATCTGCTGTAATAGGAAAATAGAAAAGTAGAGAAAGATATATTCTAACTTTATTTGGAATAATGCAAAAAAATCACTATCTTACATGTTATGCAAGAAGAACTTATTTCCATAATGGAAAACTCATTGGAAGTTATGCTTTTTGTTGCTCTATATGGTTCTAAACAGCTAAGACAAATATTAGATGAATTATTGATTTGGTTCAACTCAGGAAATATGGGTTAATTTCCCTCCTTCCCCCTCGCCCCCCCCAAAAAAAAAACCAAACCAAAAAAAACCCAAACAAAAAGCAACAGTATTTTCAGCTTTCAAAAAGTTGTATGGCAACACGTGTAATTATTCAGCATTGCACATGTCTTAATTTATTTGTTTTGGCTGAGTAGGTATTAAATTGTACTGCTCACACCTCTCCTGGAACAAGAACAATGCTTCAGCCACAGCTTGTAAATTGGCCTTACTGATCTATACATTATTTTTACTGCACAGCAACTGAGTAATTTGTTCCTTTTGTTCCCTTATGCTTTTCCTAAGTCTATCAGAGCATGACTGAGAATCCAGTATTTTATTTTCAAAGGAGAATCAGTGATTGTTTTATTATCTCCACCTTTTCGAACTCCTTTTTTTTTTTCTTTCCTTTTTCTTTTTCCAAGGTATTTTAGTGATATTATTTAGACACTTAAAGGTATTCTATCAAAAAAATATCTGCTGGAAACAGGAAATATACTTTGTGATTCATTCTTGCAAATATGATTCCATTGACATAGTAGGAAATAAACTGTGTAATGCCAAATATGAAGCTAATGGTAGTACCAAACATATTGTGAATTTTCAATTAGTTGTTTGGTATTACAAGATTCTGTGTTTCTGCAAAGCTCAAAGAATCCTTAATTATGGCTGCATGTTTTCTGAAAGGAAACAGTTACATAGAAGCTGTGAGAGTTCAAAGGAAGTCCACTCAGATTATTTAATGAAATATTCTAAATTGTTTTCCTACATCCTGAATATCCTTTACAAACATTTAAAATGAAAACATCAGGCTTCTTTTTAAGAAAGAAAAAGACAAGTTTTAAGGTTTATGCAAACTGATCAAAAATGCTGATGGTAGAAAATTGTAAGATTTCAGATCAGGTTGCCCCACTTAACACAAGGATGTAGTATTTAAAAGGAAATGCTTTTTAGCAGTTTCATTTAAAACATGGCTGTAAGAAATAATTAAAAACCAAATCCCAATATTCTTAATTCTTTGATCTAACTTGGCTGTTTGGCATCCAAGTTGCATCTCTTCAGAACCACCACCTATTTACTCAGATGTGTGCGTTGGATTTCTTAGATTTTGAGAAATCCTCTGTAAGCATGAAGTAAGACTGGAAAAAAGACCAAGGCTGACCTACCTTAAAATGTTCCAAGATCAAAATTATATCTTTAACAGGTTGAACTGATAATGCATTGTCAGACTGACTGGTAATTTCTCAGCACCTTGCTATCTTTGCTGTATGTCAGGCTGCGCTTTGACCAAAATGGAAGTGTATTTGAAATTCTTCAATACAAATTTTGTGTTTTAAGTAATGCTTTTTAATTCTGTTTACTATATTCTGCAGGAACTGGAGTTCAAACAATCCCAGAAATTAGTCAGTCTTCACAGTCCTCTCTTCACCCCATTCCTGGGTTTGTTTTTCTGGTATTTCTTATCCTATTTAACATAGCTTGTATTTATAGCCGCTAGTGGTGGGAATACAATGGTGTTGCTGCAGGCTTTGCTTTAATGGATCCTTGCCAAAGATAGTCATTGTTCCCATTGCTTGAGGCTGCTCAACTGTGCAAGGTTGCTTGGAAACCCTCTACTAGTAAAACCTTCCAGTCACTTTCCTTCACCTCCCAAGTCATACCAGTCAAGTGCTGAGGGATTCAGAGGAGGATCACAGTCAATGTGGTTGCTTTTTGTGACCTTTTTGATGCTAAACCAGTGACCTCTTAAATGCAGCAGTGTAGCTGCATACCGTAGCATGCACAACTACCTAGCTAAAAAACAAACACCACACCAGCCAGGAGGTAATGTCATCGGGTGTCCACAAAGGCAGTTAGCTGATGATTTAAAAAGTCCTGGAGTAAGGAAAAAGCCTAGCTAATAGGTTCCACTTTACGTTATACCATTGAGGAAAATAGTTTTGTCAGTGGTATAGCTTTAAGTATACTAATGGTGTATAAAAATGTATATCTCATTGTTTTTTTAAGTTGTACTGTGGTGGTTTGTCTTATATGGAATGAAATTAACACTAAATGAATACAGTCTGGCCCCGATGCTCAATATACCTAGGCTTTCCCTAACATGCACTTCCTTTTACCATACTGATTTCTTTTCTCACATAGCAGAAATCAATTGTATTTGATACACTACTTCAGAGCGAATCAGTCATTACTATCTTGAGCAAGCTGTTCAAGAGGACAAATCAAATGCCATGCTTATTTATAATATTTTATTTGACCTACCTTTTAAAAATAAGTTATCTAAATAATATCACTTGCTCTGTTTGTTATGTTAAACCAATGACTGTTTTCAGCAAGTAGTACACTAAATCTTTTCAATCGCTTTATAAGCATGTTATTTATATATGTGATAAATGCTGGGGAACACCAACTGAGCATGGCTGGCTTCTTAGTAGTAGTTAACCCCTTAATACAAAGAATACAAATAATCTGTTGTGATATTATTAGGTGAAACTTTGGGTGGTATTTTATTTTCTCACTGAGGAATTGAATGTTGCCGTTGCTACTCTCCAAATAACATGACCTAAAGGTCTGTGGAAAAAATAAGATTGCTACTCCTACATGATAATTTAATCTGGTTTCTATTCTGATGGGTTTTAGTACTTTCTCTGAAACTGCTTTAAGTTAATGATTTAAGTATTACATTATAAAAATATGTTGTCCTGGGTATCAGGTTGTCACTGCTGACTTGGCTCCATGAGGTTTCAGGAATAATTCTGTACTGGCACAAACCCCAGGACATTTCAGTTTCCTTGGGATGTATTTGCCCTTTGCTTTTCTTCCTGAGATCCGGACATCTCCTTCCTCTTAAGGCTAAACCTTTAGTGATCTAACTGGAAAATATATATTTGTTATGCATCACTAATCTTAATATTTTAAGAACACTGTATGATGCTGTGCATCAAGTTCTGAAATTATAAAAAGACAAGTATGTAACAACTGGAGGATTGAAATGAAAGGATAAATTACATGCATTGTCTTCATCTGCACCCAGACTTTTTAGTTATTTCATAGGAGCACAGGAATTGTATCTTTTCCCCAAAATAAATTAAGCCCAGTTGTAAACATAAGATAGCAAGTTGGACTGAGACAGTAAGACTTCTCTACAATGTTAAAGAAGAGAGAGCAGAGTGACTTGGAGACTTCCCAGCTTAGTTATAAGTACTGAGTGAAATAAAAATGATAACTAGACTTAGGATGTGCTTTTTGTTTTCTATCATCCCTACTAAAATAATGGTTGTGACTTGGGGTTACTTGCTTATGTAAGCTACTGACTTTCTGTAGACACATGTGAAGTCTATTCATATGCAAGTCAATATCTATAAAATAGAAAAAAAAATTAAAAATGTTAGAATTAAAAAAAGAAACACAGGACAGCTGCCTGTTCCACTGGTAGCAAGCTGGAAATTTGTTCTGCAGTTCCTCATTCATGGAATTTATAAGAAATGGGGGTATGTAAGCAGATTCAGTCTTGCTGCATAATGAGATTCACAGCTGTTTTATCATAGAATCATAGAATAGTTAGGGGTGGAAAGGACTTTAAGATCATCTAGTTCCAACCCCCCTGCCATAAGCAGGGGCACCTCACATTAAACCATGTCACCCAAGGCTTCATCCAACCTGGCCTTGAACACTGCCAGGGATGGATCACTCACAGCCTCCCTGGGCAACCCATTCCAGCATCTCACCACCCTAACAGGAAAGAATTTCTTCCTTATATCCAATCTAAACCTCTCCTGTTTGAGTTTGAATACATCAAATGCTTCTAACTTCTCAAATCAAAAGACTGTCTTATAAGAACATCTTTTTTTGTCAGTAAGAATCCTAAGTTATTTTATTATTTACTGTCTGGGAGATTGCCTGGAGCATAGCTCCAGGTTAACTGGGATAACCAGCAATTTCTGTTAATGTATATGAATGAAATGCCATTCTTGGGTTTTTATCCCCCTCTATCCCTCATTTTTTTTTTTATTCTGCTAACTTTGAGAATAGATTTTAGTGTCATTAGTCCATAACTGTAGTAGCAACTTAGTATTTAGCTAAATGCTTTGCTAGAAATAAAACCATACTTGCAAAATCTTTACTCAAGTCCTTTAACTGTCCTTTTAGGCACTATGAAAATAATAATTTATCAATAGAGTGGACAACTTTGTGAATAGAGTAGATTGTGCTCAGCTAGAAAAAGCAGCTATAATATCATGAAACTTGAGACCTCTTTCTTCTTAAGTGGTGCCTGTTTGAGTCCTAGAAGGTACCTATTTCTTTGGGTTTGTTTTGTATATTTATAGAATGCAACCATATTTGCTCTAGTGTCTAAATTTGTTTCTATATTTTTTTTTAATTAGTTGGATAGTGCTTTGAATACAAGAAAATAGTAACAGCATGAGCAAACTCAGAAGGAATCACTCACTTCAGCTGCATAAACCCACAGGTGCTAAATGCAGTTTAATACAGAAAACGTAAAACAGTAGTTCTAGGACCTGTAAACCATTGTGCAAAAGTTGGTATAAATGGGGGAAAATCCACACCTTTACTGGGAATCAGGGGCTTACTTTAGAGGGGAGAAATGGATACTACATGAGAAATTCAGACACAGTAGGGCTTACTGGGAGTGGGAAGTATGAGCTGCAGGCAGTTCATGGAAGTTCCATTTGCTGTACTTCTATTGCTGCTTTGGAGGCTGTGCAGACAAGTATAGTGGCTATAGTATAGTACGAAGACTGTGGTATAATCCTGTTAGTCCAATAGGATTGGTTATTCAACGAAGTTACAGAGGTTGGACCATTAGTTGCCTTGAAAATAGAAAATTTGTTGGAGAATGGGCAAAGAATTTTGAAAGATCATGAAGGAACAGTGAGGATAATGTATGCGTATTGTTCACACTAGTCAAGGGAGATAATGCTGTAACAGAAGACATGAAACTAGGGAAATACTTGATGCAGAAGATTGTGATTCAACAAGGACACTGAAGAATTCATGATTTGAAAACGCAGGTAAATATACCTCTAAATTTGAGGGAGTTGAGACATACATATGGAAAATCAGAAATAGAAGTTCTTGCAGCAGATACTTCAGGTGATACAGATTGTTTACAAAAGTTTTGTTTGTTTTTTTTCTCAAAAAACATTCTTTTTAAATCCACTTCTGTTAAAATTAAATTTGTTTTTGCAAGTATTTGTTGTTGTCATTTTATTTCAAAGTCTTTGCAAAACTATATATAAGAATATATTTTAAATTTATTTGCACTTATACTATCTTAGTGCTTGTTTTGCTTTTTAGTTTGCTTTTTTGTTCCCTGAAAAGTACTCTGTGAGAAGACATGAGTTGTACACTCATATACAGAGTTTGCCCAACAAACTACCTTTCAGAGCAAATACAGTACAGGAAACTAGTTATATTTGGAGGTTTGTATGGGCCCAGCAATTGTAATATGTCCTATAAAAATAGCATATCTTCACTTAAAACATTGTAGCTTACATGCATACATAAAATATCTTTGCTCAAGAGAATTCACTCTTAGAGACAAGCAGGGGAAGAGGGTACAATAAATACAAGAAAGGGGGAAGAAGATGCCAGACCTTTAATCAACCCAAACCATTGTATATGTTTTCATTCTTGAACTAATTGTCAGGGTTCAGAATCTATCTTTATTATTATTAATTACTAAAAGATTATGTGGAAGAAATTGGTTATATAGGCAGCTCAGACTAATAAATTAAGTGTGAAGGACTTCACCCCAGAGTTTAGTGATGTCCCAGGTGAGAACATCATTCCTTGGGCATCTACAGGAGAGGCAGAATGGTGCACTGATAACAAAGTACAGCTGAGAATGGAATCATACAGGAGGAAAGCTGGCAAGGACATTTGAGTATAGGAGAACACAATGAAAGAAATTTGAGACTCAGAAAGAATGACAGTATATATAAGAAGAAGGAGTATAATTTGACCATTTTGTTTTGGGACTTGAATCACTTGTGGTGACTTCCCCAAAAGGAAACTATAATGTCAAATGCTCAAACTCATACTTTGAACATGCTTTGGATGCATATGTGTAAACACATAAGAATAAAAGCAGCACATCTGTGTAAAAATGCAAATGTAAAAAGAATATCACTTTTTGCCCCACTGTGTGGCATAGCAATGCAGTCCTGTTTGCAAGAGAAAACAGTATTTTAGGGTGACCTTTTCCAGTCATATCTTAGTCATTACACTGAAAATAGTTTGGCATTGGCTGATTGTTTTCAGCTATGGTCTCATGCACCTTAGGTCTTTTCTTTTAAAAAATTGCTTCTATAATTCTCATGGTAATGTGTAATATAGGATCATATATATGTGTGTTTAGTTTCCTGAAGAATTTCCTGTCATAAAGGTTCTTTAGTTCTCTGGCATTAGGTCTTAAATGACATATAGTCCCTAGATGATTTTAGTTTTATTGTCAAATGCAAACTTTGAGCAGTACTGTATGTATTTATACAAGCCACCTTTGTTTCTCATCATCAATCAAGACTTTGTAGGAAAGATTTAACAATGTGCAAGGAGGCTTCAATCACACTTTATTAACACTTGTGCAGTTTTCACATGGTATGTGCTTCATGGCGTCCACAGGTGAGCTCAGAGTCCAGCAGAGATAGGTATGTAATGCTCCTCAGTTGAAGTACAAGTAGACACAAGCAGATTTTAGTCCTTAACTTTAGCAAAGACTGGAACAAGCATCAGGATCATTACCCTGAGCACAGAGAGGTCCGTCACTAAGAGTCTAACATTTCAGCAAATGTCCTGTTGCATTGATGTTGCACAAGGTCTTATTCCATTAATTCCAGTTGGATTACCTGAGCATGAGAAGGTATCACACAGAACAAAATCAACAAAAACACATTCTAAAATCTCCAAGAATAAATACAGCGATAATTGAGAACAAAAAAAAATGAAAAACAAAACTTTTTTTGGATTTTTTTATTTTTTTTAATGCAGAGGAAAAGTATCTGCTCAAAACTGTAAATGGAATTGAAATCACTATCACTGAAATTTTAAAAAAAAAAAATTCCTTGCTGTCAATTAAGAAGGAAAAGCTGGAATATTGAAACACTGAAAATAGGCAACTGCAGTTAGTGCAATTTGTTTTTTTTTTTTCTTTCCAGACACACCTATTCTTGGAAATACTTAATGCTGGCAAGGGAAGGAGAGTCTGCCTCTTTTTTTATTGGCTTTTGAATTTACTAGTGACCTTGATCTGCATTACTAGTTTGAATTTGAAATGGATACATCTCACATCACAGACTCATAGAATCGTAGACTGGTTTGGGTTGAAAGGACCTTAAGATCATCTAGTTCCAGCCCCTGTGCTAGTACAACCTGGCCTCGATCGCTGCCATGGATGGAGTATTTACCACTTTGGGCAACCTGTTCCAGTGCTTCACCACCCTCACAGTAGAGAAGTTCTTGCTCATCTTTAACCTGAACTTCCCCTCATTCTATCACTACCTTTCAAGATAGGTTAGGATTAGTATGAATAGAGTGTGGGGAAAATGGCATATGAAAATATTAAGCTATAGTCAAAAAAATAAATAGAATAATGTATGGATTTAATTTCAGAAATTAAATCTTTTAAACTATAGGTTATTCATTATGAATTTGAAGTCTTTGTGCAAGAAAAATGAGACACTGCACCCAAACGCAGAGTTTCCAAATTGTTATGAGAGGAGATTAAATAAAGGCAGTAATAAATCTGTGTAGTTGTGAATGAAGTTACATTAAAGGTCTGTTTTAAAACTAAAATTGTAGTTACAGATTCATTGTGTGCCAAATTAAAAGGTTCATTTTCAAATGGAGTAATAGATTTTGAAGGCCAGATCAAAGAATTAAGTATAACAGTATTCACAGACCAGGACTTTATGATAAAGGTGATTTCTGCGTTAAACTATATTTTGTACTTAACTGAAATGAAGCAATTGAAATGGGTCAAGATAAGAGTTTCAATTAGCCTCCTTGTCCTTTTGTCCCAGTGAAGAGAAAAAAACAGTGTGTGCTTCTATGGCTGGGAAGTAGTAGTTAAACGTGTACCACCCCTTGAAACTGTTTCTGCTCTCTAAAGCCTCCATTGTCTGAAACAGTGGGAAGCAAGATTCTCAGCAATTGAAAGATGTAAGGGGGAGGTGGAATCTATGTTAAGATAGATTCCAAATAGCAGTGAATAAAAATCAAGCCATGGATTTTGCTCTTTGATTTAGCCTCTAGCTACTGGAGCCTATTTGAGTTTTTTAATCTCATACTCCTATTTTTATTGTCTGCTTTCTGAAAATGATTAACGCAAGCAGTGCAGACTTGGTAGAAAAAATTCTTTAACTGCATATGAATGAAAAAAATGAGAAAATGGATATTATGAACAAAAAAATGAAGTGAAACGTTGTGGGTAGCTGTTGCTGAGATGTCTTATATGAGTATGAAAAATTTTGCTAAAAAATAAAAGGAAATCTTTAGGATTAAGTATTTTATGAAGTGAGAGAGAAATATTAGAGAACTATTAACTGTACAGACTAAACAACCATGATACCATAAAACAGAATCCAATATGTGTGGTAATTTTTTTATAATGTAAAACACTTGCATAATGTATAGGATACTCTGTAGGTTAAAAAAAAAAATGGAAAAAATATGTACTCTGCCAGTATGCACAAAGAAAATGAGGAAAGAATTGGGGTCAATTAGATTTGAAAATTTACACTACCAAAGAAAAGGAACTTGAAAGAATTTGTATCTGCTTTTCTTAATTTTGTTTTGTATTTCTCTTGAGCTTTAGTTGTGTCCCAGAGTGATGAGTAAAATTGGAGCCACCTGTTTTCCACTGGGCCCTGTTTAGTTTCTGTAAGTTTGTAATGCGGCATGCAAGTATTCCTATCAGAGTTATTTGGGAAAGCTGTTGTGAGTTAATAAAAATTAAATAAATGAAATAGCAAACTGTAATTCCAACTAGGTGGCAAAGAAAACCATACAACAGTGGCTGGTTTATGGTGGAAACCAGTAATGTTTCAGGAAGAAACTTGTTAAGTGGTATACAAAAGATTCAGGGTGGTTTAAAAAAATTATGTCAAATTATGTTGTTTTACTGACCTGCATTCTGCTGCTCTTATGTTGCCAAGGGTGTACTGTGAACTTCTCAGCCTCTGTAACTTGACAAAGTGGCAAGATTTGGAAGCAGAGTATTGCTTGGGGAGTTGGTTTGGAATCCCCCATCTGCAATCTGACATTGGGATTTGAATTGCTGGAGATATGGGGGTATATGTTGGGAAGAAATAGTTGGCTGTTTGCAAATGCTGTTGGGCTGTGAAGATAACACTTTGAGAATTCCTGCTATGTCATGCGCATTTTGTGTTTTCTGGACATTAGAGCTGCATGTGGGTGCAGGAGAAGGCTTTCCTTGGAATTCTATGGTATGTGTTGTAAGGTTTTCCTTCCCAACCCAGTGAAGAAACAACTTTCTCTTCTCTAAAAAAGTTAGTCTACCATAAACTTATGAAAAGGAAGAAGTTGATTTGCTTCCAGGAAGTTTAAATGACTTATATAAGAATCTGTATAGGATTGTATATTATTATTAAAAACTTAAGGGTGTGTAAATAAAAATTGATGAAAAATGTTTTAGTAGTCAGAAACACAAAACTTTCTCTTGAAGAAATAAAAAGCAGGAGGAATCATTTTTAAATCATCATTTCAGGGCATCATATTCAAATGAGGGAAAGAAGCTCAAGGAGTCAGGTAGTGCTATTTTGTCACAAACATGAAGCAGTAAGGGGAGGAATAGTTAAAGACAGGAAAAAGAGAAATAATTGCAAGTTGAAAGAGTATTTTTATATTTTTCTGAAGTTAGGAATTACATAATTTGTGAAGTGTTGTTATTACTGTGCTTAAAAAGAGAAGATTGTTCATCACATGGGAGACAGAAATTTTAAATGCATCAAGGGCATGGTAGCTTTCCTGAAATTGGCATTGGCTTACTTGATGGGTAACTCACTGAAAATTTGAGTTACCCATCAAAATCACTCAAATGTTATTTTAAATAAAGCTCGTTTTAGTTTAAAATAATACTTTTGAGAAGTATTTTTAAATTGAAACCTTATGGGTTCGGAATTAAAAAAAAAAAAACAAC
>NDXB01008393.1:18435-61398 GCA_002631895.1 Agapornis roseicollis | reverse complement strand
AAAAAAAAAAAACAAAAAAAAAAAAAAAAAACAACAAAATAAACAAAATAAAAACCCCACCAAAAACTTACTTTTTTTTTCCTTCAGTGTTTGTTTCTCTTCTGTCCTACAGTTGTCATTCCTTGGAGGATCACTAAATTTGTAATGCTGTAGATTCACAGCATGTTTTGGTTTGGAAGTGATCTTTAAAGATTATGTAGCCTAATCACCCTGCCTTGGGCAGGGATGTCTTTCACTACACCAGGTTGCTCAAAGCCCTATTCAACTTGGCCTTGGACACCTCTAGGGATGGGGCATCTACAACTTCACTGGGCACCCTGTGCCAGCGTCTCACCACCCTCATCATAAAAAAATGTCTTACTAATATCTAATCTAAATCTACCCTCTTTCATTTTAAAACTCTTACCTCTTGTCCTGTCACTACAGGCCTTGGTAAAAATGTTTGTCTTCATCTTACCTGTGTGTCCCATTTTGATTTGTCTTTGCATTATATAGATGTGGGACATTGTGGCTGCTGCAGCTTAGCTAATAGAAATTGTTGAGGTACCAGCTTCAGCCACTTGGTGTATTTTAGTCATTTCTGTGGATGACACCTTTTTTTCTGCCCATGACTAATGATGAGTAGACTGTTGAAGGAAAGATTCTTGGCCTCAGCATCACTGGATATTGTGATTAGCCATTTGTGAAAAAAAAATCACAAATTGGGAAGAAATCACTTTTGGTATTGTTGAAATGGATTTAATGATCAGACCACTAGATGAATAAGGAATTGGTTGGATGGTTGCACTCAGAGAAGTTTGGTTAATGGCTTGATGTCAAAGCGCACACTGGTGACGAGTGGTTATCCTCAGAGTTTGGCATTGGGACTGGTGCTGTTTAACATCTTTGTCAGTAACATGGACAGTGAGATTGATTGTACCCTCAGAACTTTTGCCAATGACACCAGGCTGTGTGGTGTGGATCAAGTTGGAGGGAAGGGATGCTTTTAAGACAGGCTTAAGAGGTGGGCATGCGCAAACCTCATGAACTTCATCAAGTCCAAGTGCGAGGTCATACACTTGGACTGGGGTAATCCCAAGCACAAAGACAGGTTGACCAGAAAATTAATTGAGAGCAGCCCTGAAGAGAAGGACTTTGGGGTGTGTGTGTGTGTGTGTGTGTGCGGGTGGTGCTGTTTGATAAAAACAGATCTGGGAGCTCATAAAGTTAGTAGTCTTGGAGTATGGGTGCACTAAGACCCATAGATGTCAAAGTCATATTGAAAGAAATGTTCCATAACCAAGTGTCTTTATACTATTCAATGGAATTTAGTTGCTAGATTGGAAAGGCAAGCTCTCATGAAGCCTAAGAAGCAAGAGTTGTTATCTGCAGTGAAGACATCTGAATTAGAGCTATTCATCTAAGCTCCCTTAACTGGGGGAAAAATGAATCAAAGGTATACATTAATAATGGGTATAACTTGCTTGATACTGAGAAAATCTGAAATTGTTTTGATCATTTGCATCCTAGGATTTTCTGTTGCTCTCCAACTATAAAAAAAGCATAAGTCAGTTACCCTGTAGAAGTCCACGTTACATACACTGAAAGCTCAGTGAAAAAGCTTTGCTGCTTCCTTGTTTGCATAACTAAATATCCTATTGAACTTAATTTTTTTCTAATTTGACTAGAAACTCTTCAGGTTTTTTTTTCAGTTTCTGTAAAAACTTGATTTCTTTTTATTTAAAAATTTTCTCTTTGCAATATATAAAAAATAAACACTCTTAATACTTCCTTATTTTGCTTCCTGAAGAGAAGGAAAACTACTGTAAAAAAGGGAGCTTTACAGATTCATGTGTACTGAGTGCAGAAAATCAGAGTCCACCTAGGAAGAGAGAAAGAGTGATGATATATAGTTGTTGATGTCATGGTGAAAATACCATCTAGTATAGCACATACAAAGGGCTCACTGGAGCATTCAGGTATAAAGAGCTAGTTTGAATGCCTGTTAAAGAACTAAGTACTGCTGCCTCTGGGATATTTAGTACATGCCTTGCATTTTCTCATTTCAGCAGTTCATATGAGCTATATCTAACCCTTAGGGTTTAAAGAGGGGAGGTTCATTCTAACTATCACGTTTGAAGATTAACAGTCTTTTGAATTAGTGGATATCCTGAATGCCTTTGCCTTTATATGAGGTGTTTTTATTGCTCCATAGTAAAAGTTCCACTTGGTTGCATAAGCGATTAATTTACTTAATCACCACTTTGTTCTGTGTTGTATATATTGTGCCAACAAAATTCACTTTTCTTTAACACCGATGTTGTTTCTGTTCCATTCCATGGCTATTGTATCTTAATTTTTCTTACTTTAAAAAACATTTTTGTTAAGGGATTCATACCTGTTAACTGTTAACTTGTCTCCCCAGTTCTAGGGAGAGAGGAAGGTTTGGGAGTGATGACTTACTTTTTGTTACGTCTTCACCTACTTGTAATCAACCTCTGCAAGAGTGAGTAGGTTGATATTGTTGATAAGGAGTTTACATAGGCTAGACACATTCATTTCAGCTTTTTGCACTTAACACTGTAATGGGGCTGTGAGCTTTTTCTGTGAGAGACTTAGCTGCTTCTGCTTTTTAAGACTGATTAAGGGAGAAACAGAGATGACTGCTTTCCTCATGTCCTAGCTCCTTTTCTGGCAAAACTTACTGCTCATAATTCACGGAGACACAGAAAAGAGTCAGCAAAACAGACAGTAAGTGGCCTTCTAAATCTAAGATAACACTGCATATTTAAAAGTCACAGTTCAGAAGCAAATAATCTTAAAAGTGTAAGAATCTGTGTTTTAAATAGTTGTAGGTCATATTAGATAGTGGTCAATGGTGTTACTACCTACCCAGTCCCAACTGAGAATGTCTTACCTTGATCATTGAACACCAAAAATCAGTGATGACCACTACATGTTTTCCATGTAATTAATAACTGAAGATGGTGGTTAGCTACAACTGCTAAGGTAGCCATTTTTAATCTGCAAGTACAGATTGCTTACATCTAAGTTTTTTACAACTTTGCTGAGGAGCTCTGTTGCTTTGAATGTTTCATGAAACACTAGGAAGTTACTGCAAGCAAGCTAATTTTTAAAAGGATAAATGCATTTGCCCTTAAAATCAGGTTTGTAAGTGGCATTTCTCCTTAGGATTATGCAGTTTGCAAGGAAATCCTTAGGATGGTGATGGAAAACAGTGAGAGATGAGAACAGTGTTCCTTTTGGCTTTATAATCTGAAGCTGTGTTTCAGGATCATAGAACATGGAAGACTTGGGCTTTTTTTTTTTTAGTAAAGGCACTTAAACTAATTATTAACTTCTTTCATTCTGATGAAGAGTGAACAGGAGTACTAAAAAGAGTCTGATACTTGAAACTATCCTGCTAATAATTTGCTGGTCTTTCTTATATGGTTATCTCTAAGACAATTTAAGTTAATTTAATCGTATTTCAAAGAATGCTTAATTGTTTGAGGTTTGTCTGATCTTTCTCTCTGTGTGGATCTGGCAGCCTTACAAAATATTATAACAATGTGATGAAAAATTTGGCAGAAGAGATAAGCTCTGCCCAAAAAATATAATTTGGGGTTAAAAGTAAATTTGCATCTGAAAAGTCTTTCACTACAGGTTTTTTCAAACACCAGATAACCAGGTTGTATGAATTGACATAGATCCAGCAAAGCCTATGAGATGAAGATAAGTCTTCCTATAGGACTTAAGCTTCTTGCCTGACCTGAGGAAAAAAAGCCAACACATTTTCATCAGTGAGAAATTAATTATTTGCAATACTCCTACAACAGCATCAGTTAAATTGTTTAAAATGTAATACAAGTCCTTTCACCAAGCATCTACTGCCTTTATGTTATCAGTAAACTATATTGACAAAACATCCTCAAATTTAATAACGTGCAGAATGCCTCGGATAGCCAAGAGGCGTCTTCAGCATCACAGTAAAATGAAATACAATTAGGTGGGTTTAGGGTTTTGGTTGTTTTTTTTTTTTTTCCTGCTTCATGCTTTGTTTTAGCTCTTCTCTGCTCATCTACTCAGATCTTAAATACACTGTTTATGTATACATGAATGCTGTGGAGCACTGGGAGCTGCCTTATAAACGTGAAAAGGAGATCTTACAAAGAAATAAGAAAAAGCTTATGTAATTTTTTCTTTACAGTATTGCCCCACTTTGACATAATCCACTCTGACTTCGATGACAATTTTCACACCCATGACATCATAATTTCAGGAAAGAAGACAGAAAAAAAAAAAAAAATAGAAATGCTTGATCAAAAGACCTTGGCTGTATATAATTTGAGATGGGTTTCTTATCTGTTCTCCTGCAGGCATTCACATGTGCTGTGTAAATGGATACACTTCTCCTTTCCAGAGGCTCTTAAAACCTGTACTAACGCCTCTGCTCTATGATAATGGTATTTTTTTTTCTTCAAGAAAGCAATCTCCTTTTGGTCATTCATGAGTCAGCCAGTTGGAGTCCCAAGCATGTAATAGGCAGCTAAGGTTTTACTCATGGTTGATCTATATCGTTTACTAGGAGAAGATTGCAGGCAGTAAACATTTCAGATAGTGAAACTTATTCAAACCCACGCTTCTAAAGAGATTAATGTAACTTTTCAATATGAAAGTGATTTCCAACCCTAAATGTAGGTATCTTGTAGTTATTTTTCTTTTAGGCACTGAATTCTTAATGCTTACAGAGGAATTTGTTAATACTATGGGAGAAACCCCTCAAGCTGCTTATATTAGGCACCCATAAATAAGCTGATGTATAAAAAAAAAAAAAATTCACCACTATAAGCTAAATTTCTATATTAATGAAGGTAAGAGGTTAAGATACAAGATTTTTTGTAGCTTTTGGATTTGCATTAGACATGGTCAATATAATCATGGCTAAGACAGAATGAAACATTTCCAATTTACGGAAATTTCGATAATTTCTAATAATTAGAATCATAGGATAGTTAGGGTTGGAAAGGACCTTAAGATCACCTAGTTCCAACCCCCTTGCCATAGGCAGGGACACCTTACACTAAGCCATGACACACAAGGCTTCGTCCAGCCTGGCCTTGAACATTACCAGGGATGGAGCATTCACAACATCCCTGGGCAACCCATTCCAGTGCCTCACCACCCTAACAGGAAAGAATATCCAATCTAAACTTCTACTGTTTAAGTCTTCCTTATATCCAATCTAAACTTCTCCTGTTTAAGTTTGAACCCGTTACCCCTTGTCCTGTCACTACAGTCCCTAATGAAGAGCCCCTCCCCAGCATCCCCTTGTAGGCCCCTTTCAGATATTGGAGGGCTGCTATGAGGTCTCCATAGAGCCTTCTCTTCTCCAGGCTGAACAGCTCCAACTTTCCCAGCCTGTCTTCATACGGGACATGCTCCAGTCCCCTGATCATCCTCGTGGCCCTCCTCTGAACTTGCTCCAACAGTTCCATGTCCTTTTCATGTTGAGGACACCAGAACTGCACACAATACTCCAAGTGAGGTCTCATGAGAGCAGAGCAGAGGGGCAGGATCACCTCCTTCGACCTGCTGGTCACGTTCCTTTTGATGCAGCCCAGGATACGGTTGGCTTTCTGGGCTGCAAGCACACACTGAAGCCAGCTTATGTTCAGTTTCTCACCAACCACCACCCCAAGTCCTTCTCCACAGGGCTGCTCTGAATCTCTTTTCTGCCCAACCTGTAGCTGTGCCTGGGATTGCTCCCACCCAAATGTAGGACCTTGCACTTGGCATGGTTAAACTTCATGAGGTTGGCATCAGCCCACCTCACAAGCATGTCAAGGTCCCTCTGGATGGCATTCCTTCCCTCCAGCATATCCACCGAACCACACAGCTTGGTGTCATCAGCAAACTTGCTGAGGGCGCACTCAATCCCACTGTCCATGTCAGCCACAAAGATGTTAAATGACATTGGTCCCAACACTGATCCCTGAGGTACACCACTCGTCACTGGCTTCCAACCAGGCACTGAGCCGTTGACCACAATTCTTTGTGTGCAGCCATCCAACCAGTTCTTTATCCACCGAGTGGTCCATCTATCAAATTGATGTCTCTCCAGTTTAGAGACAAGGATGTCGTGCTGGACAGTGTCGAACGCTTTGCACAAGTCCAGGTAGATGATGTCAACTGCTCTACCCCTTTCCATCAGTTCTGTAGCCCCATCATAGAAGGCCACCGAATTGGTGAGGCAGGATTTCCCCTTAGTGAAGCCATGCTGGCTGTCACCAAGCACCTCGTTGTTTTTCATGTGCATTAGCATGCCTTCAGGAGAATCTGCTCCAAGATTTTTCCAGGCACAGCAGTGAGACTGACTGGTCTGTAGTTCGTTGGGTCATCCATTTTTACCCCTCTTGAAAATAGGGGTTATATCTCCCTTTTTCCAGTTATTGGGAACTTCACCTGACTGCCATGATTTTTGAAATATGATGGGCAGTGGCTTAGCAACTTCTTTTGCCAGCTCCTTCAGGACCTGCAGATGGATTTCATCAGGTCCCATGGACTTGTGCATGTTTAAGTTTTTAAGATGGTCTCAAAACAGGTCTTCTACAGTGGGCCCAAGGTCTTCACTCTCACAGTAAATTACAAAATAGTTGCAAAAAATTGTAATTATTGAACTCTTTTGCATATTTATATGAAGATAATTTTTTTTCTTGACTATTTTATGCAAAGTAAGTTATTTCACTGCTTGTCTGTTCTTTCTCATGTCACATCTTATTTGCCTGCATTCATGGCACACATATACAACACAACTCAGAGTCAAGTAGTATAGGTGCAACATTTTATGTTTACTGGCATGCTCTATCTATAAGTGTACTGCAAGCACATTTATATGGTTGATAAATACATCATCCCTGGACATTTCATATTAAAAATTCTCAGACTGTCAGCTTTGTATGTTCCCTCTTGTGATCTTAGATTGTCAGGGTATCGGCTTCTGGAGGAAACACTCTGGAAATCAGAAATCAACTGACTGCTTCTTCCATTTCACTTTTTGCTCAGAAAAGCAGTCAGCCAATGCTTCTACACATGTTGATGTGTGTTCAGGTCTCTAAAAGTATGTAGAAGGCAGAATCCTATGTTTCTGCTGCAGGCTGCTAGTCTCCAACATAAAAATTTGTAAGTACTAAGTGCTTCTAAGATGGTGTTGATGGTGACACAACCTTTTGTGTATTAGTACAGCAGTGATTTCTTAACTTGGATGGAGATCTTAGATTTTTTGATTCACATTTCAAAAAAATCAGAAAATGCAAAGGTGTGTAAATCCATTGGCCATATGTACCGTTTTTATTTTCTGCTTCAGCTTTCAAGTGGAGGCTTGAAAAGACCATTTCCACTTGGATTGAATAAAGAAAGAAATAAAAATTATTTGTAGAGTATGCTATATTCTTATTCCCTGTAGACTGAGCATTTGATCTTAGCTACCATTGTTATGATAGCTGTGTCCCTCATCTGATTTCTAAAGGTTAGTTTGTGTTATCTTTATCTCTGCAGAGATTTCCTAGGAAGGATCATGATATGGTTCAATGATCACAGTAGGGTTTTTCCTTCTACAATTTGTAATATTAAAAAATACCAAAAGATTACTGTATAGACTTTATCTATGTCCTTTAGTATGTACAAAGAATAGCACAATTGTGGTTGTGCATTGATGTGCAGTGATATGAAGCATGATCAGGATTTGAAAAGGTAACACTGCCACAATAAATCTATTAAAAAAAACTATGCATATGGATCAGATATAGTATTCTGGTAATGTCCTGTGGCACTAGTTTTCATGTCTGAATACAATGATTAATTAACAAATAACTGTGAAAAACTCCGTTAATAATTTCATTTTGTTTGTTCATTGTACTGGGACCTCAAATCATTGAAACACAGTTTGTTAAATCCTTACTTGAGTGACGATTACATTTGAGTACTGGCTATTGCCATTGTACTTCCTCAGGAGTTTAGGTCTTTAAAAGATAAATTTGGTAATAGTTGTCTAAACATCTGGCCAAAATCAGAGAAGTAAGTATTGTGGGTTTTTTTCTTTCATTTTCTAAGTCATCAATCTTGTGTAGGTGTTCCTCGCACTGAAAGATTAACTCTGGGGAAATTATTTTAAAGTGTACATGGAATGCAATGTCTTGTTATTGTGGTTTTTTTTTTTGAAATTGGGTTCTCCTTGAGTAATTTATGATGTATGTTTAAATCCTGCAGGATATTTTCAGGAGGTAAGACTAATATTTTTTAAAAAACGCATAGGAAGATTATCATTGTATGTATACTGAAAGTTTCTTGATCTTTTAAAATACTTCTGAAGGAGAACAGCTTGAACAGTAGATATATTTACTTAGAAAATGTCCCTCAAAAGTTATTACTGTGTGGAGGAGGTCTTGTGGGATTAGTGGACACCAGCTTTTCATTTCAAGCAAAGCAGCTGAGCTCTGATTTGGGTCAATGGTGGCAGGACTTTTACTGGGATCCCACTCTGAGCAAATTGAAATCGCTGTTGCTATGTCATGGTTTAATTGGAGTGAGGACAAGGCCTCTGATGCAGCATTCGATGGCTGTGTTCTGACAGCTCATCATGGCTTTCCCTTTTTGAAGTCTGCAAGTGCAAAACAGACTAAGCTTGCTACGGTATGTGTTATCAAGTCTAACATTTTTTTAAGTTAGTTATTTCACAGCAGTGTGATCCTCTCTATATTTAGAAGTCTTTCATGACTATTACCATCCTTGCATATCTTTGTAATCAGAATTTGATAAGCTCTTGTGTCATTTCACAGATTTGTTTTGTGTACACATTACCTGAGTAGCTCCATGTCCTTTCTGTTTTTGAGAGGTAAGGTGTTAGTGGTGATAGAATTGTGTTCTTGTGTGCATGTTTTTAGTGCCTTGGGTATGGGCAGGGGCATACGTAAGAGCTGGGAGCAGCTCTGTTAAGGGTAAGATGATGTACAAGAGAGAAAGCTTAAGAATTCCTGTGCAATTTAAGAGGGAAAAAAATCATTCTGCTCTTAGGGGCTAACCTGCCTAAGTTGGGAATAGAACATGCTGGTTATTATCTCATCAGAACAGGCTGGTAGCTGATTGTATTGCAGCTCAATGGATACTCAGTTGCTATTTGCTTGGTCTATTTTAGATTATTTTGAACAGCTATGTTTGTTCTGTAGCTAGCTGATGGGGAGCTCTGAGCATTTAGAGAGAGCTTGTTACTGCATCTCAGCTGGATACTGAAAATTAAACTTTGTGGATTTGTCTTCTACTCTGCTGGGAGCATTGTTGAAAGGATGTGTTTTGGGTTTCTTTTTTCACTTTAGTTTTTCCTTTCTTGTTATTGGCATGGTTTCTGAATTGCTGTGTGCCCTCTGTTTTTTCCTCTGGAAGAGATGCTGGGCTGTCTTTTACTCCTTTATTGATTATTCCATAACGCCTTTCCCATGAGTATACTGACTTAAATCCAGACACTCGGGTCTAAGATAATGTGGTATTTTGCTCTATTTTACTGATGCTAGCAATTTACAACATAGATTGTAGGTACTAATGCAAAGAAATTAAAGCTTGTTAGAGGTTCTGACAGTAAGGCATAAGCTGGGTAAAAGCTGATCCTAATCTTGGATCAGGTTATGCACTCACAGGAGAATTAGGTCTGCTAGTATTACCTGAATAATGTGGTTTACAGTTGATTTCAGAAAGGAAAGGATGGAAGTCTGTGTGGTCTTGAAGCACAGTGGATGGCATTGTTCAAATGCATGTTTTTATGAATAGCATTTCAGTGGATAACATTATGAGTACAGTGCGCATTAACGTATCATTATAGTTGGTCCTGTGTTCATCTGATTTGCTACCACATAATCCTCTGGCCAGATTTGGTCTGCTGTTCAGTTCAGTTTTACCAGAGATATGATTTCCCATGGTGATGGATCCAAAAAAAAAGCATTTTGATTCAAAAAGGTACTGTTCCTCTCAGTTTTGTAGCCTATGGCTGTGTTGCTGGTGGAAGCGCACACTGAAGGTGGCACACACTGAGCTGGGTCTGCAGACAATCCAAAAGAAAACATGGTGAGTGTTTCTCTGGATCAGCAGTCTGATGTGACTGACCTCATATTTGCTAGACCTGATGCAGGGGAGATGGCTGTGTGTATATGGGAAGACACTGCAGAGGAGCAGTCCACAATGAGACTGGATTAAGCACAGCATGAAACTTTGTTCTCTGTTTGCTATTAAACAAAAGCTGCAAATAATTAGGTCCCAGTGTAACAATTACTGTCTTTATTAGCATTCTGTAAACATGCAGATAAACTATTTTTGTGCATCCATGTGTCTGTTTCTGCAGTTTTGCGTTACTGATGTAATACCTGAACTGACACTGATAGTGGATATCCATATGCACAACTGTATATATAGATGGCATACATCTACATGTGTTTCCAATGATTCAGATAAGAATAGGGTGTCAAGACTGATACTTAAAAAAATTGCATAGCTGCGAAATTCATCCAGTGCAGTGAGCTCAGATAAATATGACTTTTTTTTTTAATTCTGCTGAATAAGACTGAAATGGATCTTACAGCCTTTTGAACTCCATGAACAGAGGCTAATATAGTTCTGTCAGTGTTATTTTGCATACTCCTACTGTTATTGTAGATATGTGTGTATTTCTACAGTCATTTGTGGCATAATAACATAAATATCGAAAATATCGAAAGGTTGTTTTTCAACAACTTGCTTTTTATACTAAGAATTTTTAATGTGCATGTTTCATTCCTCAGTTTGCCTAAAGAGCAAGATAAAGAATAGTAGACACTTGAAAGGAGATGATCCTGAGCTACTTCTAAATGGCTCTGAATTATATGTTAATTACCGTTGCATAGTTATAGGTCTTCAGTTATTAGCACAAAAGGGGAAGTAGGATACATAATTTTGCACCTCTAGCTTTACAGCATGTGTCTAAAGTATGTACATGTGTTCTGCCTTTTCTGTTATTTTTTAAAATCTTTGTGGGTTGGTTTCAGAGCATATGTTACACAGTATGTGGTAATATCTGAACTGAACAATTCTTTGAGGAAGTGCTTATCAGGACTGGTGTTAAACTAGGGGGAGCTGTAAGGTGGGCAGGCTGCTAAAAGTTAAGAAAACCATTCTTCTTCTGTCCTGTTATAGATTCTATTTAATGACTAAAATTTCTGACTTGATCCTACTTCAGCTTTTTTGCAAGACTGATGTACTTTTATACATTATGATACTTAAGTGTCTGAACAGTCTTGAACACAACTTCAGTTTTCTATATCTGCCTACGCTTCCCATAAGCCTGCACAGTACTTTCTATGAACCATAAGACGAGTTTCTTAAGAATTGTGTTAGTCATGCTTTGCATTGGATTTTTTCCATTTTCCTGTTCCATGCTGCTTTGTAAGCCACAATGATTGCACACAGATAAGAACACTAGGAGAGGCTTAATGGTAGATGGTTTTTGGATCTAGTTACTCAACCTGGCTCCCAAGCACACCCTCATGGACCTGAAATTATTATCTATCAAAAAACAATTACTATTACAATAAGTATGGCATCCAAACTGCCTTCTGTCTTTGCAGCTCTTTAGACCTGACTGCAGGCAAGAAAAAATGTTGTTAGTGGAAAGTGGATTTTGTTCTGAGCTAGAAGTGAAGATTCCCTGATGCCAGCCATGTATACCTGCATCAGCCTTCAGCCAGTTTTCATGAAGTCTTTGTAATTAGTTGGAGACAGTTAGTGAATTTTGGCAAGATGCAGAATTCATGGACAATTGCCCAAAACAACAGAATGCATCGTTGACAGGTAAATGGAATTCAGCATCATTATTTGCAGTTATATGTGGAAGCTTTATTCCCTAGTGTGTGGGGTTTGCCTGTGTTCCTTGGAACTGCTTCATAGTAATAGTTCCAATGTGTTGATATGAAATGTAGTATTAAATTTAACCTTCGCAGTTTTACACATTTTGCAAAAAATGATGCATTAACTCTGCACACATTAAGTAATAGTGTAATAGTAATAATGCACCTGGATGCAATGCTTTTGATAACATTTTGTTTGTATTAAAAGGCAGATGGATGTTTATATCAACTGATGAAACTGCAAAGACACAGTTGACATATAGCAACGTATGGGTGCTGCAGTAAATTTTGATCCCAGATGCTTAACTATAGTTTTCAGCAGCTGAAATTTCAAATGCAAACACAGGTATTATAGTATAGCTTCACTGAGAGCTATTTGCTAAGAAATTCAAGAAGTTGAGTTTACTTCTGCTGGAGAAAGACTTTACAGAAAGCTGCCTGGTTGCTGCTGTAGTCTGTACCAGAGGTTTCAGTATTATAGAATTTACCCACTTTTTCAGTTTCTTGAATTTGTGGATAGTGATCAACAAGAAGCTTTATAACCTGCACTGCCCTTGATGTGGCATTGTGGAACTCTTCCATATGCCCATTCCTGTTCAGATTGAAGTTTCGGAGAGTTAGATATTTGTTGTATGAGATTTGCTTGTTGACTGTAACTAGATACTAAAACCTTTTTGATCCATTGATGGAGCATAGAGCCCAAGGTTTCCTTTAATGTTTTAATGTCTGCAAATATATTTATTGGAAGCTCAAATAACTACATGTAATAAAAATAAAATATGTGACCACTTGATGTTTTTCTTTTAGTGATTTAAATAAGGATAAACTTAAGCTTTGGTTAACAGTAACGTGTTCTTTCTTAATATGTGTTGTAACATGTTTTAGAGTAAATATAAAGTTTGCTGATAAGTACATACAGTTTTGAATTTAGTTGAAATATCTATTTGGGCATTCCCAGTAAGGACAGATTAGCCCCTTTTTTCCCTTCTTCTCAGCACATCATCTCACAAGGGGCTCTGCTTTGGCTCTCCTGCTGCCGTTTTGTGGTTGTATGTAATGACCACCTGATTAAAATGAGCAATAGCATTTCTTCTTTTAAAGGTGGGGCACTGAGTTGCCATTTGCTACAAAGATTGCTTCAGGTACAGAGAAATAAAGGATTGAATATTTTTTCTGTTAAGAACAGACTAAAATGAGAGAACAGAAATTATCTTCCAGACACTTCCCATGCTGGAGGAAAAGCAGTTTAGGATTTTTTCTCTCTCCTTTTTGCATTTCTTGTTGGAAAGAAAGTCCAGACAGAGCTGGAGAATCTCCTGGAATTTCTGTACACAAATTACTCATGTCTGCTGGCACTTTTCTCAATATACCACACACCTGAAGTAAATAAATATTAACTTAGTCAAAGCTTCAGTGGTGTGGAAGTAGAAACCCAAGGCAATTACTCTGTTTGACTGCATAAACTGCTTGTTTTAGAGTTAAACCAAAGTTTACATCTCTTTTGGAAAAAGCATAATTATTAGAGCAGGAGAAACTGAAAAGCCTGCTTTTCAATTCTGTTGAATTCAGTTAATGTTTTCCTCAAAAAGCTTCTTGTGGTGAGATACTGCTATGTACATAAGTGTAGCAAAATGCTACACCATTTCATTTGCAGTGTTACAAGACTTGGACTATGAATATGGAAATACACAAACATATGCACACAAATATAGAAACAAGCTGATCGTAAAAATATTAGGATGCATGCCATGAGTTCTTTGATAACTGCTGGCACGCAGCTTCAGCACATGAATTTGAGTTCCTAAAAGCACCTGGTAGGTTGAGTTGAAAACCTTTTAAAAAATACATCAAAAAGTTGCTATGGCGCTGCAGGGGATACTTATGCATAGAATAAAAGAACTAGCGTAGTGTTCTGTTCAGCAATTCTTCACCCACAAACTTTTCTGAATTCTAAAAGTATTTTGATACTTCTGCGTTAAGACACTACTTAGTATTAGTGCTCTAACTCTTTTAAGGTAAAATCAATGCTAAAAACTTAGTATAAGATTTCTTTCATTTTTCTTTTGCATCTTTGAAAATAACTTGGAAAAAGTTTTGGATAAATGCATTGTTTCCTTTCCTGAAAGGCATTGTGTGTGCCTCTGAAAGGTAGTAATTTTTTGTATTCTTTTAATAGTATTCTGATTGTATTATAGGAAAAGGAAAATAGAAGTGTGTATATGAAAACCAAGGAGAAGGGAGTTCTTACCAATTCCATATGGTAAAGCAAACTTGAGACTGCAAGAGACCAGATTATGTGGCTGTATGTTTCTATCACTGACTACACATAGACTGCAAATTCCGGTTTGAGATGCGCTTGAGGAAGACCTGTGAAATTTGCCTGTGGTATTTCCAGTGGCCCAGATTATCTGTATTGAAATCATAAAAAGGACATCAATAGTCATTCTGCATCATTTATAGCTGCAGGAAGTGTAGATGATATTGAGGTTTTGCTTTTTCTTTTTTTCCATGCTTTTCTGCTTCTACTCTGACACAGCTAATTTTGTGGAGGTACTTTTGTCTCCAAATTAAAAAAAACAGTATAAATACAAAGATTTAATAACAATAAATTCTAATTCTGGGTCCTTTTTTGAATTTTATTTTGCAAACATAACTAGCATGATAATAATGTAACAAAGGCAGGTATTTTCTATATTACATGATGAAATTATATTCCAAGCTGTCATTTATGTCAATGTTTCAGTCCTTTTTTAAAGTAAATCGCTATAACATACTGACTCATCCAAAAGACATCAGAATATCCTCGATGCATGAAATGACTTGAGTGAACAATAGAAACACTGTGTGATATGGACATGTAGCAGACAGGAAAAGACAGAAGAACTGAGACCACCAAGTGAAGTCACATTAGCCTTCTTGCTCCAAAAATTAATAAACATGATGAATAATATGCTTTGGCATCATGCTTACATTTCTTTGAAGAAATCAATTGTTTTTTTTTTTTTTTTTTTGTTTTTTGTTATTTCCACTCCTGGTTATTTATACAAGGCAATTTTACTGGACATTTTAGACCAGGAGCACAGGATCTCAGAATGAGCTAGAAGAGTGTTCTTAAGTATCTAAAGCGTGTTTTCAAAAAGGATGTTAGAAAATGTTATTAAAAGAGCTTTTTTCATGTAAAGACTTTATCAAAAGCTGTTTTTAACTTAGTTTCCAATTTTTATTTATTGTTTGCTGTTAAAAATGTACCTTTCTTTCTATGGGTTATCTATCTTCAAAATTTATGAATAGGATTTCCATTTTAATTTTTCATGATGTTAATGTTAACCTTCAAAATGTTTGCTGAGTATGCAGTTTGAACATGTGAAGTATTGTCATAGAGCCTGCTTTTAAATCTCATTTAATTTACTTTTCTCTTTAATGTTTTTTTCAACACAGTATTTAAAAATGTTGAAATCAGAAATAGTATATTTTCAGAAGAGTTTCTTTTATGTCCAGGTCAAAGTAATATCACTGTCTGCATTACACAGAGTTTACAGAAGTCTCTTGTATTAATGTTGTTTTCTTTGTCAACGGATCTGATGAGTCCATCAGACAGGATGTTTTGACAAGAACATTCTTCCAGAGAAGTCCATTGATAGGGGCATTCATCATGTTTGGATTCTCTTATACACAGTTTCTCTGTATGTTAGACTGAATTTAAAGCCCACAGTCAGGTGAAATTGTGATCATTGTTAAACAGCAGAGAATCTAGAATTTAAAGTATTTTCTAATTAACTAGCCAACATCCCATGATTATCTCGTTATTTAGAGCAACTATCCACTTGCATGGTTTAACTGTAATTTAAAAGTATGCCAAATACAATTGAATGATGGTCTAAAATGCATCAGAGATGTTTTCAAACCATTGTTTGAGTGTTTCTCAGACCAAGCTTTTGAGTGTGGAATCTATTGTAAATAGTAAAAAGTGTCTGTCTGAAGTCCAGTGAGCTAATAATTGTTAATAGGCATACAAATGTGAAGACTATAGGTCAATAATTAGTGCCCTGGCAGCTGTCATATGTAAGTATCATCAGTTGCAAGGGACACTTCCATATTCTTACAATAAGGACAGCAGCCATTTTATAGTTTCTGGAATCTCTCCTCCTCTGTCTTGTAAGAAAATTCAAGAGAATAAGTATTTAAGAGAACTGGTTTTGTGTACTGAAGTTTTTTAGTTGGAGCACCTCCTCTATGAAGACAGGCTGATAGAGTTGGAGTTGTTCAGCCTGGAGCAGAGAAGGTTCTGTGGAGATGTTAGAGCAGATTCCAGTGCTTAAAGGGGACCCTACATGAAATCTGGAGAGGGACTACTTACAAAAAGCATGTAGAGATAGGACAAAGGGGATTTGCTTTAAGCTGAAAGAGGGTAGATTTAGATGAAATACTACGAAGAAGCTCTTCACTGTGAGTTTGGTGAGATATTGGAACAAGTTACTGAGAGAAGTTGTGGATGCCCTATCCCAGGAAGTATTCAAGGCCAAGTTGGATGGGGAGCAACATGGACTCATGGAAGGTATTCCTGCTCATGGCAAGGATTTGAAAGTAGATAAGCTGTAAGGTCTGTTCTAAACCTAAACATTCTAAGATTCTATGATATGAAGAGAACTGTTTCTATCAAAATGAATGTAATTGACCTGAGGTTACTACTCCACTTTCCATCTGATCAGATATTTATATTTACATGTGTAAACTAAGCCATCACCTGTTATGAGTTATCAGCAAAACTTGCTGTTAGCAAAATATTTCACATAAGTTTCTGTGTATTATTTCTGCTTCCTTGCTGGCATCTGGAAGGCACTTTAGAGCCGTGATTATGATGTTTGTATATTTACATACTCTCTGTTGATCTACATGAAGCACTCCAGGCTTGCATTCTCAGTCCCACCTGACACAGTCTCTTACAATTGACAGCAGATCATAGCAACTAGGAACATAAAAGAAATTGTACAGCATATAAGTTTAGGAGCTAACCTTTTCGTCTAGCTCAGATTTACCTGCCGCTAATCACCTTGTGTGCACTGTCACACCAGTCCTCCTGTCAGAGCAGCCTACAAAGGGATTGAAGTCAGCATTGTTTCCCCTTTGAAAGGTAAGCAAGACAAATGTCTTCAGAGACCAGATTTTCATGGAATATGATCATCAGTGGTTGCTCCCGTTTGGTTATCTTATTTTCTAGATACAGTTTTGTATCCAAACAGCTGTATAAGTGAGCAATTCTGCAGATTTCTGGAGTAAAATGAGACAATCATTTCCAAAGGTGCTGCTTTGATATCTTCTACGTGGTGATCTTACTGGCAACAGCATTACTATTAATACTGTAACCGCTAGTGATACATTTAAGATGCATCATCTTCTGTGGCTTTGTTTAAACAGTCACATATATTTGCTATTTAGAAATTCTCAAATTACTTCAAGATGCTGCAAGTAAATAATAGCTTTTTAAATTATAATAAGCTAATTAAGTAAAATGTATTCTAAAACCTCCATAGGACTGATAAAAATAGTGGTATTTCTAGACAGGCAACAAAAAGAGTCTTACACATTTCAGTGCAAGTTTTCAAATTAAAATTAAATCAAACCTATTTTTAAGGCCTTAAAATTAAATATAATAATCTAAGGATTGTTTTCTGTGAAAAGAAATTCAAAGCTTTAATCATTTGTTCAAAGGAAACAAGAATACATCATTCTCTCATAAATAGACTGTATTATTGTTCTGTCCTATTTCAACCTACACGGCCAGAGAGAGTGTGCATGATCAGAATTTCATAAAAAGGAAAAGCTTAAATTTTCTTCACTCTCTCTTTAATGCTCTTTGGGACTGAATCCATTAGGAGCCAAACAAAGCACATCTGTGTTGTTGTCCCTACTGACTGTCAGCATACAGTACATTCAAATATTGCAGCCAGAAGGCGTTTTACAAAAACAGCTTTCAAGATGTGCTCTTGAAATGTGTTTGTGTACTCATTATGCAGCGCTATCTTTTGTCAGTGGGGAGTTCTGTAAATAAAGCATCAAGGTCTAATATTGCAGTAGCTGATAGCAATAAAGCAAACTAGAACCAAATAATCCACTTTACACAACTTCCTTGTTTACAACTGTGACCAGTGTATAGGAAAAAAGTGTAAAGACTTTTTTTTGTTATTTTTTTCAAAACTTTGGAATATCTAAGGTGGCTTTGCAGGAGGAAGTGCAGTAGGTGTTTATAAACATAACAGGGTTGACAACAATCTGCTAGTTTAACTACCTCATGTTTGACCAGTTTGAGTAAAACATCTCTTTGATCAATATATACATAGATGGAAAGAGTACATACAGCTGCCTGGAATTTATAGTCCTTTCTGTTCCCTAACTCAAAAGAATTGTTAGTCCCAGAGTCCTATTGTGAGATTGGTAAAAAGGAGTTCTGTAATACACATTCTGTAAGTTAACAAAACAAAATGGGTGCTTGAATGTTTTGGGGGCATACACAGAACTATGGGTGAACTCTTGGAGTTTAAACAGTGTGTTATAACATCTTTTTTTTTTTTATTATTATATTCTTCTTGTATCAAAACCAGTACTTGCAATTTATGACATTAACTTTGAAGTATCAAATTCTACTCAAAATATAAAGGAACAAAACTTAGCACCAGTGCACATATTTTCTTTAAATGCTGCTTTAAAAATGAAAGTTAAATGCTCTCTATTACATCATAGTATTATTGGATGGTATTTTAAGAAAAAAAGTCCTGTTAATTATTTTTGCTACATATTTGTAAAATAATACTATGCAATAAGCACATAACATGAAATAATACTAAGGGTTCAGAATATCAAAACACTGCAAAAGAAAAAAACAACAGGTGCAGAGCTGCACTTTGGCTTTTCAGAGAAATGCTTGCTTAAAGGTACTTACCTCTTCAATAACTAGTTTAAGAAGGAAACATTTTGATGAGATGAACTTCTTTTGTACAAGGAGCGTTCATTAGAGATTTTACAAAGGTGGTCTGCTTCTGCTGCATTCACATGAATGAATCTAGCAGTATGGAACTATCCCCCTGATTTTTCAGTACTGCTGCCCTATTTTTATGCTCAATAATTGTGCTTTTGCTGAACCTAATAATAATATCTAATGGAGACTGCCTTACAACTGGGCATTGAACTTCACTTTTTCAAACCTTTGTTGGTGGGACACTGGTTTCTGGACTGCTATTCTGTTAGCATGATGAACTAATTGACCTAGCAGGATTCTCTGTGGAATTGCAGCTACTGCTTAGATCATCAGGAGTACAATTTGTTGTTTCATTTCCTTTTTGAGTCCCATCAGGGAAATTGGATTGTGGAAAGACTACCTACTGGGAGCATTCAGCCCTCATGACTGAATAAGTAACTTTATTTTTTTGGTACTATCTTAATTAACAACAAAAAGGAGACTTTGTTATGAGGGAGTCTGCTGTGATTCTGACACAGATGACTAACCCTGGCTACAGGAGCACTTGATCCACATGGCCTCCTGGAGGCTGGGGGCCCTGCGCAGGTGCAAAGTTAATACAAAGCTTCAACAAGCTCTAAGTGCTGTATTCAGGATGACTTGTCAAATGTTACTAGACCATCACTAAGACTGAAGTCCTGCAGGTATTAACTGTTTAGGAAAAACACGCCTGGGTGAGAAGTCTGGCTTGTCTAGACTTTTAATTAGTAACATTAATTAACATTAATTGCTTAAAGCGTTTTGTACTTATCTGAGAAAAGATACGGCCCTTAGAGTTTTCTGTACTCTGACATCATAAAACAGGTATGTGATTACATTAAAAAGGTTGACTGGTTTTTATTAACAGAACACGCACGTTTGCACATCTCATACTTTTCCTGGCCCTGAGCTGTATTCTGTTAATATATGCTGAAAACAAATCTGTTTAAATGTTCATCTTTGCACTACTAGGCTTACTTTTCCCCAGTCTTTTCACGTTCACTTTTGTGTACAGGTGAAAATGAGTGATTTTGTAGCTGTTCATTAAAAGGAAAAATTCCTAGGTTTTTCTAAGGAAACATGTGCATAAATTCTCCTTTTTGAAAGTTTCATGATGACAAGCCTTTTCAGGGTACCAAGTTCCAAAGAAAAAAGCATAGGAAAAATAATCCTACAGAAAACTAACCTGATGTGAAGGCAGTTTCCTTAGCATATCTGTTCTCTGTATTCTCAGTTGTGAAATTTAGCATTTTGATGTAATAACCTTGAAATAGTAATAGTTGTAGATTTATTGTAGGAAGCTGAAGGCCAAGGACAGATGGCATTAGAGAGGCTGTGTCCATGATATACATAACATATACATATATATTCATCATAAAATGAAATTCACGGGGAAGAATCAAATTTTATGTTTTGTTTGCCAGAAGTTTATGAAGTAAAAATAATCTATGATGAGGTATGATTTTGACTTCTGTGTTTTTAGAGGTTATGGCACTGAGACTACTATGGATAGCAAGCTATTCCCTGCAGCTCAGTCAGGGAAGGCTTTGCTGTCATGGAAGACATCAGATTCCACCTCCATCAGTAGAAAGACATTAGCAGCCATCTTAATTTTGTTTGCTCCTGTGCCTGAATTTGTTCTGTGCTAATGTGATTCTGAAGTGAAATAATGCTTTTTTCTCAGAAAATTATGAAACACAGGTAGTATCTCCAAATTTTACTTTTTTTTCCCCCACTTTTCTCACTATGCTTTTTTATAATCCCTCTTCATTGTTTTTGAATGTCAGATGTGAACATGCACAGAAAATACTGAAGTGTATCCAGAAGGCACTTAACTGCCTTTTCCATTGCCATAAAGCAGATGTGCAGCATGCCAGCTGCTGTGCTGGGCGAAGGAGCAAGATGGTGGGGCTGGAAGGTACGAAATGGGGCAGTGCAGCAGCATGGCTTCAGGAGAGCAAAAGGGAAGGAAGGGGTAGGATGGTGAACAAGGCCAGCCTAATCTTTGTGTCTGAAAGGATTTAATTTTTTGAATATTCCTGGAGAAGACAGGATACAACTTTCTTCAAAATCGAACAATAAAGTTACACGTTAGGTCCTGGAACACAGCATTATTTTGACATGTTTATTGATCATGGCTCAAAATTAAATGTGCTTATTTGGATGTTATAGGTTAAAGAATGCCATTTCCAGGTATTTGTATATAGCCACTCTATGGTTTTCATGCACATTGTCTTTCCCTTGGATTCCCCAGTTTCATCTATAAAATATACAGGTACTTCAAAGTAGAATTATACCAGAAAAATTTCTGTTTGAAAAGGCTGGAAAAAGGCACTGCTGCCTGTAGTGCAGAAATAGACTGGAATTTTGTTGAGTGCCATTTTGTGATGGCTGTAGTGTATGGTGTTTGGTTTTCTTCTTTATTATTTCAAATGCATGGTGTGTCTGTACTGCTGAGTTTCAATGTCTGTCAAAAGACTCTCTAACAGTTTAGTGGACAGGTTTCTGTTAGTGTTATACCTCGTTTTCTGTATTTGGGCCTTTTGGCTAAATAGATTTTAATTCCGATTTGTGTTATATACAAAGATCCACAAATACATCACACAGGCAAATAGTCTTTTAAAAGGAGACAAGCATCTGTGAAGGTGATCTTTGGACACAATGAAACATCTTTCATGCCAGAATTATACAGAATTATATGTGGACTGCTAATCACATTCTTACAAAAAATCTGATATTATTTTCATTAGATTTAAATGGAAATTACATAAAACATGACATTTGTTTGGCTTCCATTTGAGGAATAGGCACTGTAGAAATTATGCATGTCAAAACTTCTACTGATAAGTGCAATCTTACTAATCTTACTAAGACCAGTGTATCTCTTAAGGAGGAAATTCACTTTAGTTTTGTAAATATTAGCAAGGGGTTTTACTCTTAAAAGTTGGTACCTGGTTATCATCCCCTTCTCATACAGCTTCAAAACTGAGCAGCTCTCCTGTTTGGTGTGCTTATTGAATACCCTCTGAGATTTTTATTCAGAAAATTTGAGCAAACACCTCTAGAAATCATAGAATCATAGAATAGCTAGGGTTGGAAAGGACTTTAAGATCATCTAGTTCCAATCCCCCTGCCATAAGCAGGGACGCCTCACACTAAACCGTGCCACCCCAAGGCTTCGTCCAACCTGGCCTTGAACACTGCCAGGGACGGAATACTCACAACTTCCTTGGGCCACCCATTCCAGTGCCTCAGCACCCTCACGAGAAAGAATTTCTTCCTTATATCCAATCTAAACCTCTCCTGTTTAAGTTTGAACCTGTTACCCCTTGTCCTGTCACTACAGTCCCTAATGAAGAGTCCCTCCCCAGCATCCCTATAAGCCCCCTCCAGATACTGGAAGGCTGCTCTGAGGTCTCCATGCAGCCTTCTCTTCCTCAGGCTGAACAGCACCAGCTTTCCCAGCCTGTCTTCGTAATGTATTGAACAGATCTGTCCTAGGCTGAGAATGCGTTTATATCAGAGAATTTCCTTTTTTTCATTTTAGGAAGGTTGGTAATGTAGACTTTTTTGCAGAGAAGGAGAATGCACATGTGTGTCTGTGTGTGTATAGACATATATCTAAATATATATATATAAACATATATATTAACACCATTTTTAACATATAGATCAAAACTTTTTGCCTGGTTGAATTTATTTATCAGTTTCATCAAAAACCTTGTTATCTCTAAGTTATGTGTTGCCAAATAAAATAATAATCACAGTTTCCAGGCAAATAGATGAGTAGCCCAAAATACCCCTTTGAGATCTGCAGATCCTTAGGCTCAGTCTGTGGGTGAGTAAGAAATGATGTCCTTAAAATATATTTACTTATCCTTGCTGGTGTATACTAAGAAGTGTGGATGGTCTTGGTAAAAGGGAAGCCATTGTGAGTGCTAGTATTATGTTGGCTGTGTTTCTGTCTGAATTAATTGTATTCCTAATACATCTCTGTGTGTGCTGGAAAATCTTAAATGAGACTGAGAATCTAGCAAGCAGTACTGCACTGTTTCTAATTAAAATCTTGTACGTCACTTCCGTGATACCCTGATTGAGCCACAGAGACATTTTCCTTTTTGATAATTAGTTCTGTTTACATGCTACATTCTGCATGGCTGGTTTATAAAGGTGCAAAATAAACATATACTAAGATACAAGAAAACTCTACATAGGGAGTTTTGAGAAGTATTAGGGTTGTTTGCATATGTGATGGAATTTTCCAAACTGTCTCTTTTTGCTGCTGATGGTGTTGCTTTTTGTTTTCCCTGTCTCTGAAGAAATTTCAGTTGAAATTCTGATGCAGTAGTGTTTTAATTTATGCCAGTAATTTGCAGGCTCCGGGACAAGAGGTACTTAAAAAATTGCAAAGGAAAAGTAAAGGCAAGTACTTGCTATTGTATGAGAACAGACATTAGTGTAAATAATGCTATTAAGAAAGCCAATATGTATATGCACACAGGAGATTTTGTTGCCAAAGAATTTCATATTCAATTTTCATTTTATTTTTGTGTTTAATCAGATACTTTGATCAAAGCAGGCGGCTTGCCAAATAGCGTTTTATCTTATGACAGAAAAACTAATGTAAAATATGAAGTAATTAAATTTGAAGCACTTCATAATGAGGTGAAGAACTATATTCAAGAGCTGCTGTGCAATGCAGTAATTGTTCATGTTTATGGGATATTGTATTGCCTTCTGTGGCAGGTATTTTTTGTTCCTAATAAGGTCAATATCAGTAATTGTAAAAGTTGCTGACTTTTTTGTTTCAGACATTCAATGTTTTCTTTTTCTGTTTTTATAACAGTATTGCTAAGGGTTGGTACATTGCTGGTTTAAAAAAAGAGAAGTCAAATTTGAGAGGATCCTTTATAGTGTGTATAAAAATGCATTAAAATTGCAACTTCCTTTCTTACAGTCTTTTTAATGTAATTCTACTTTTCTCACCAACTCATTTGCAATGCAGGATTTCATTCCTGCTAAAAGAAATCTATGATGTAATTTTTTAGAAGTATTAAAAGAAAATCAACAACAAATTGTGTGAGTAGTAGCGTGCCTGAGAGGACTTTCAAGACACTACCTAGCTACGTGTAGAATGTAGCTTGTCATTACTAAGCTCTATCCTTTACAGCTGTCTCAAGAAATCTTAAAATATTTGTATAGAGAGCGTTAATAGTAACTTGTATCCTAACACTGTACTTTTGTGATTCTGAAGCAAATTATCTATATGCAGAGATAGCACAGTTCCTATATTTATTCTTCCTGTATTTGATAGAAGAGATAAAAAAAATCTTTCAAGCCAGGGGAATTCCAAAATAATTGTCCTTCTCATATTAATTACAGGTTACTTTTCAGTTCACAGTTTCCTTCCCTCTTCCACATCAGTCGTGTTTGGTTTTGTTTCCTTGAGCCTTCCCTTCTGCCTCACTGTACAAAGAAGGTTAGAAACATTGCAATTAGTTTATATATAATAAAACAACTGTGCTGTGAACTTGCACTAATCATGAGAGTTGTGAAGTCTTTTGAGACTGGTCAAATATCTCCACTCAGTCCTGTTGTGTCCATTTAGATGGAGTCCTTCTACAGAGTGGCAACTTTTTTTTTTCTTGAGGTGTTATCACTGGTGCTTAGCAGGCTTTGGACCCACAGAAGCAGCCCCATGCTAGAGCAGGCAATCTTTGTAATCTGTTTTGTATAGGTGCTTCTTTAATGTGATTTTATTGTTAAATTGAGTGAACATCTTTGAACCATTTGGGTGTAATGAGATGCTAATTTTTATTCACTTCTAAGAACATTGTAAATATTTAGTCAAACCTCATATACCAAACTCCAAAGATATGTTATTGTTTTATATTAGCGCTTAGATGCTTAGTGTATAGACATTCTGTTTAACCTTTCATAAACAAATAAAACCAAAGAATCTAAATGGCATCATTGATGTAAAGATGATGAGAAAACAGTTTCTTAGAGTACTTCTTCTTACATATTTATTTATGTGTTTATATTAAGTTGATTTCTATTGATTTTTGGCATGGTTGGCAAAGAATCGGTTTAGATGTGGAAGAGAAAAATACGAAGGCATAAGGAGCTTAAATCTGTGTTTTACTAAATTAGTGGCAGCTGTTGGTTTAAATTGTGTTGTAAGTACGAATGCCATCATTACCTAGTATTTGTGGTGTGTAAGAAGGCATAACGCTTAAGTAGGAAATATTCCCGAGTTCACACAAAGTAGCATGGACAGGCAAAACTGCTCAAATATTTTTAAATTGTAGGGAAGAAATTTGTGACTTGACATGTGCGTTCTTTTGAGACTTATTTTGTTGTGATTTTTTGGCACGTTTTGGCTTGAACTGAACATGTTTCTTTGCTGTCCCTTCAGCATCCCTTAAACAACGATCATTCTTCTGTCTGTTTCACAGCTATTCAGTACTGAGAAGACCCTTCTTAGTTGATCTGCAGAAATACATCATGTCATGTGTAGTATCCCCTGTAGCAAGATCAAGTTCCTGCAGATAATACATCTTTTACACTGAAATAGGCAGTTCCCACAGATTGTTCTGTCCTGTACTTTCTGTACCTTCAGAGGGTTGTTTTGTACATACAGAGCAGTGCTATCACTACTTCATTGATTAACTGATGTTTCAAGCTGATTGGGTAAGTCATTTAGATAAGAATTTTAACAAGATTTAATTTAAACTCCAAACTACATTTTCATACGCCATTAAGTGCCAGTTGCCATGTGAAATAATTCCATGGTGGAAATTAATTTGTTTTAAGAATATGTTTGAGGGGAGTATTACAAGCATAATGCAGTGAAGTGTATTTAATCTTAGACATAGTAATCTGTGCTGTTCCTGTACTGATAAAATTTTGTTGGCTCTTTTGCATCTTTACCTGGATTTGTATTTTTTCAGTTTTTGATAAAGTCCTTCTTGCTGCCTAATTTTTGTTGTATGTGTTAAACTACACATACACTTTGGGCCATCACTAGAGAGTTGACCAGATGCAGCTTTGACAAAGATAACTGCATTTTGAAATTTTGTATGTTACCCTACAGAGAGTCATCCTAGGCTGAAAGGACAATTTGGTTCCTGGGCTTTCTGAGAAGTGTGTGTGCCAGTAGTAGAGAGGCAAAAATGTCTATTAAGCAATGGAAGAAGCTATAAGAAGTAGGGTTTAATTCCCAACATCTTTGAGAATTCTGGCACAAACAGGTTCAATTTTCTTTCTTCTTGCTTTATCTTTATGCTTTTTCTCTCATCTACCTGAATCCCTTTCTTGCTGTGCATTTGTTAACTGCTGCCAGGCAGTTCTGCCTTCTTTTCAGTTGTGGCCTCCAGATACTACTGGATCCAGCTGAAAAAAATAACAACATTATTTATACACAGGAATATTGGTATATATTAAGCAGAAATGAGCTACCTTAGGGCTACATTTGAAATATATGATATATGTATAGCTGCAGTAGGAATCAAGGCCACCCACGGCATCATTTTTCAAATGCCAGTGATTGTCACTGGACTTCATTCAACCAAGGTGGGGGGAGGGGCTTTAAGACAAGGCAAAAGATTAGCAGAATTCTAATTTGGCCTAAAATGTATAATTGTAAAGCTGCAATTCAGTAGCCAAAACTAGTATTTCTGTCCATTTACCAATTCAAGTAACAGCAAATGACTATAAACTATTAACTCATATTTGTACTAATCCAATTCCAGGTGCACACGGCATATTTTTATAGTAATAAATATTGAATGGTATATATTTTAAAGAGCGGTGGTATATATTTTAAAGCACGGATGTTGATTCACAGCATTGCTATGAGCAAGTTACTTAACATCTGTCTGTGTTTCCTTAGCCATAAAATAGAAATAACAGTACTTATTTTCTTGCTTCCCACAGGAATTGAAGGAAATTTTAACATTTGTTTAACTCTTCAGAGACTATTGGTTAAGTGTCCATTTAATCTTTTAGTTGTATCCAAATTAAACACATCCAATGTTATTTTTAGAGAAATTATTTACAACACTTTTGCAAATCTATTCTGTTTGATAATTTACCCAAGTAACATTCTTTTCATGGTAACAGAACATGGTGTTTCCTTGTAAATAAGAAAGCTAATTAACCCTAGGGGAAAAAAGTGAACTTATTCATATTCTATTATAATTTTGATATTTCAGTATTTATATTCATCTACTTCCGTAGCTGACAGTACTGTGATTTCAGAAGACCATCATCATACAAATCATTGCATGTGTAGGAAAGCGGAACCAATAAATTTTAGAAATTTCCTCAGCCAAAAATAGATGAAAATACCATTCCTGTTATTCATGCAGATTTTCAAAGGATTGCTTACTGCTCACTTCTTTCCTGAAATACATATAAATAGTGAAGAGATTAATTTAACCTGCAACTGCAGATGGAGAACTGATTGGGAGGAAGATTCTGGAAAGTTCGTGTGGGTTTTGGCACGTGTGAGTAGACTAGCAGTTCATATGTAGAGGGTAAAGGGAAGTATCAGTAAGATGTCACTGACAGTTGTATTAGAAAGGTGAAAAAACTGACCCTGAGAATGACACTGAATAGAACGAGAGCTGCAAACTTTTGAGAGAACATGGAAGAATATGTTGAGAATATCTTGGGTGGGAAGCCCTTAAAATGACACCAAATGAGATTACCACAAATGTTGGCCCTAAAATAGCCCACCTGCATGAAAATTAATAGCTTTATAATTGAAATACTTAGAGACTGTATTCCACAAATCAAACCAGTGTCGCCCACTGACAGATTGATTTAAGCATAAGCTTGGGTAGATGATCTACAGCAACTTAAAGTCACTTTTTAGATCTGCATACTACTAAAACCTGAGAAAGTGTGAATACGAAAATGTGGATCTTGTAGCTGGAAATTGACATTTCAAGGAATTGGCTAGGAGAATAGAAAGATCACAAGCTTATTAGATTTCAGAAAATAATTTTTTTTGCAAATCTTAAAATATGCACTGAAAACAGTCACTGGAAAGACTGAAAAATCACCTTTGTAAAAGAAGTTTTTATATATTAAGATTTACTAAGCTGAGTGAACTAGCAAATATCATTCTACAAGATAGTAACTTTATTCTGGGGGAAGAAAAAGGAAGAAAGTGGTAGTCAACATGACCTGATACAAACTGCTTAGTGACTGGAAAAGCAATCTCCATTAGTTTGAAAGGAAAATGTGGGAGTGAAAAAGGAGAAGTATTTTGTGCTTGTGTTTTTATTTTTTAGATCAGTTTCCAAAAACATAGGGATTAGAAAATTTAAATTAGGTTTCAAAAGAGATGTAATAATTTTTTTCTTGTCCTTTCTTGTAATAGAAGTTTGGCAAGTCATGTCCTGTTATACCCATGCAAATCCAGTCATGAAAATATTTCTGTGCCTGAAACTAAAACTCTGTTCCTCCCTAAGAAGCACAGAGGGTCCCATATGTTGGCCTAACCAGACTCACAGGGAAATCTACTGCCTACCTGGGGCCAGGGTAAAGGGCATCACCAGAAAACTCACCTGTCTGGTAGTTCCCTGTGACTACTACTCTTTGTCAGTCTTCCGGGTGAGCTATGAGCAAATGTCGTCAAGAAACCTGAGGGGACTCAAGAAGTACTTCAGGGCCTTGGGGTGACTGGTTCAGGGTTCGGGAGCCCAAAACAAGTGTTCTTGTTCTTCCTGCCAGCCACAAACAGTGACAATGGTTACATCAAAAAAAATCTCAGTAATTAATTCCTGGCATAGATATTCATAATGTTATGAGAGATCAGTCTTAATTTTCTTCAGGGGATCCCTAAAGAAAAGTGGAAATGTACTGAAAGGCCTTTCTAGTTCCACTAGTTCTTTCAGGTTTTCCATCTTGTTTCATGACCATGCAGGGTTCTGAAAATTTGCTTCCGTTTAAATTGAGCAGTGATGAGAAATAGTTGTAGGAAACAGTTTAAAAATAATTCTCTAAGTATACAAATAATGAGGCTTGGACATTACCTTGTTCTTTTAATGAGATTATAGTAATTTGTAATTAAAGAAGATGTAATTTATTTTCTGGTAATATGTAAGCTGACATTCAAGGAAGAGGCAGCTCAGTTGTGTTGCTTTCACTATTCACTTTAAAGTCAGTTCATCACAGTCATGTAACTGTTTATAGAAAGAATTCAGAAAAAAAAAAAAAGAAAAATATAAAAGAGAAATTAAAAATAGACCTGATTCTGCAGTTTTTGTTCATAGACAAAATAACAAGTTGCATCAAGGGCAGTTTTGTATGTATCAGGTTTAAAATCATGTCCAATATCAGTTGCCAGGTGAGATAAAAGTGCATAGAAATGCTCGATCAGTCCTTTTCAGCTAACCTTTAATATATCTATCAGTGTTAATATTGTAAATTCAAAAGAAAAATGAAAATCTATTTAAACAGCATGTTTTTTTCCCCTCTAATAAATAATGGAAGAAAATTGCTCATAGATCTGTAATGGAATTTGGTTGTTCATGGTAACAGTACCACATATAAAAGACCAATGCAGAACATAATTTAAACTTGATTTTATGGATTCAGGAAACCAGCCTTTGAAGTGATCTCCATAGAGATTCTGTTTGGCATTCATAATATCTTGTGGAATGGTAGTCTTAATGTCTTACTTATCTGGTGCCTAAAAGATGCATAATTAGGATTTATTTAAATTCTACTGGCATGTTACAATCCATGGCATTGTTTGGAACTGTATACTTTATGAACGCCTATAAGAATTTATTCAGAAATCCTAATCAGTACTTTGGTTTAGATTAATTTTGAATCTTTGAAATACTGAATTATAATGCAATCTGAAAAATTATACAGATTTTCAGTAATTTTGTAGTTTACTAATGCTGTCTTCCTTGCAGGGTATGTTTTAAAGCTGTACTTCAGTCAGCAGTCTTTTCATATGTGTATTCTCAAATGGTCCAAAAAGTGTGCAGTTCTGGGCACCTCACACTGCAGTGGCTGGGAGCTGGAGCACATGAGGCAGAGGGAAGTGGGTCTACTTAGCCTAGACAGGAGCAGGTGAAGGCAGACCTTATTGCTGTCTGCATCAACAAACAATGCAGAGTGATCAGAGGATGCAGAGGAGGTGGAGCCATGCTCCTCTCAGAGATATACAGTAATAGAACAAGAGGTAATAGGGATGTTCAATATATGCAATTCTTATTCTATGTTAATGGGTGAAAATTCATGATGAAGGATGGTCCAGGTCTGTAGACTGACTGTAGGATTACTTTCCTTGGAGGTCTTCAAGACCCAGCTGGGTGTGGTCCTGAGCTACCTGATCTGATTAAGCAGCAAGTTGGACCATTGACACCTGAACAGCCTTTCCTGCACAAATTACTCCGTATTTCTATAAGCTGAAATAATAAACAGCAGTGGAGAATATGTATTAATTCATCTAACATATGTCAGTACCAAGTGAGGACTTCTCCTTTCTCAAACTAATCTAAATTAACAAATTCTAGGGTGAAATATATTCATGTTATATCAGAACTATTTTCTGTGTACATCTCCCAAGGCACTTAGGTCATTAGTATTTCCAAAACTTTTCTTTTTCTGTAGATGATTGCCTGAAACCCATATGGTCACATCCTTGTCTGTGTAGTTACTTTTTAAAGCAGTTTTTTTCGGTATCATCAGAATATACAGATTCTGCATTTGTTATAACTTTGGTTTGTAAATCTTCAGGATAACATTGACAAGCTGTATAAAGTAGAAAGCGTTACGTATGTGTTGCTTGTCCACTTTTCACCACACTACTGAATCTTCAAATGCAAAAGCATCTTAGTTGCTTAAAGTGCAAATTTTTGTACATTAAATAACTTACAAATGTTGTCAAAGTATTCTCTGTATACAAAAAAAAAAAAAAAATAAATCTGACTTTAGACCCTGTGTTTTAACTCTTTGAGAGGATTCTTTAACTCTTCTTCCACTGAAGATTTTATAGACAGTTTTCCTTTATTCCTACAAAATTCANTAAAAATTTTGTCAAAGTTTTTTCTGTAAAAAAAAAAAAAAAAAAAATAAATCTGACTTTAGACCCTGTGTTTTAACTCTTTGAGAGGATTCTTTAACTCTTCTTCCACTGAAGATTTTATAGACAGTTTTCCTTTATTCCTACAAAATTCAATTTGTGTGCAGTTGCAGAGGCTTTACTAATACCGCTCTATGCAACTGTGCATATAGGTAAGCAGTTTTATAGATTACATATATCATTATTATGTAATTATATTATAATGTAATACCTGAAGCCAAGAGCAAGGTTTGAAGTAAATTGGAACAAAGGTACTTAGGGCTGAATACTGAATTAGCAAGGAAATATTAAATTGATTTAATTTGTAAGCACAATTTGGACAGAATCGAAATAGAAAGCAAAAAAATAATAATTATGAATTTTCAAGTGTGTTCTCATGAGGTTTTGGAGCAAGATATCTGAAAACTAGTGCAAGTGTATACATTTGCTATGTCATGCTGAACATAAACGTACTAATGCATCTGCATTATTATTATGTATATGATTAAGTGATGTAGTTGATCATGGGTCTACTTCTGTGGTCAACAAGTGACCACTTGGTCAATTTATGACAAGTGGTGCCTCCTCTTGAACTTACAGCAATGTTGTTCCCTACATTAGCGCCCATTTATTATGTATTCAGTGCCTCAGCAGGGAAGGGTCTTTGGAATCTTGTGAAATGATGATGGTTTGAGAAGCGAAATGTCTCAGTTTGTGTCTTAGAAACAGAGGAAGCTTACAGTGAAAAGAACATAATCTGGTTAAAATCTGTCAAAATGTGTACTATTGGAATTGATACAGTGAGGTTTAAAACCAAAAGTGCGGGTTTCTTTCATTCATTGCAGTAATTGATATGGAAGCAGAAAGACAATAGACAACCCAGGTATTAGAAAGTATTAAGAATTTTCTCTTTAGAAGTTGTTTATATAATTATTAACTAATGAGATAGTTATTCCTTATTTCTAATAAATGCTCATGTGTCCATTTGCAAAACTAAATAACATCATGAACACTACTCCAATTAATTCACATATGTGCATAAGCCATGTAAGTTTGCTGAACCAGTGAAATAATTCCATTGTAGCTTCTAGGGATTGGCAATGAAATACTCACTCTGAATACTTGGTGTAATACTATTTCCTGTTCTTTGAAGGCACTATTGCTTTGAAGCATTGTACTCGTGGCAACTGTGGTAGTGCAAACCTATTACAATCCAAAGATTCTCAGCCTTCTAGCTTTGGGCATCTGGATTCAGATGAGGAACACTATGACTCTGACTTCAGAAGTGAAGGATGAAGGCTTAGGTTTAAGCTTAGAGCAGTTTACCAGGGCTGCTGCTCTACCAAAGCCTTCCAAGCACTGCCTGAAATCATTTATGTCCAGGTTCCAAGAAGTGCAGTAAAAGCCAGATGTAAGATAACCTCTTAGAGACTGACATTTTTGAACAGCTGTTTGTCTTCTTTTGGCATATGCATTGGTAGAGATAAATGTGTAAATATATTCTACAAAATAGCATCAAATACAAAATGAAATGAAATCCCATGTGACTTTTCTTCTCAGGTAGCTGAAGGGCTGAGGTCTTTACAACTACTTGGAAATCTGTTTTTGTAAGTAATCCATGAGGTATTTCACAGGTTCTCTAGCGGGATGGGAATTCTGCCTTAACATGTAGAAAAGATCTACAAATAGCACCTTAAAAGTGGATTTTTATTTATTTAGATCTCAAAGCACGTAAGTTACTGATGGTAAAGGAGAAACAGTGTTTGCCAGTATATACATCCAAAGTCATCTTCAGTCTACAAAAAGCATGAATCCTGCTTCATCTGGTATTTTAACTTCTAGGGATTTTTAAGAAGTATTAATTTGTGTTCATCAATTTAAACTTATCCTGTGTTTTCTACCTATATAGATATCCTGTGAGGAATAATGTAAAATTTAAGTGTAATAATAATTTATAGAAAAGCCTTATTTATATGCAGGGAAACTCTCATGCTTCTAATATTTAAACCCCTTCTCCAGTCTATATAATGCTCATAAATAGGCTTTATATACTTAAACAACTTATGGAATCCCAAAGCTTGTAGTTTTTTGTCAAAAAGAGTGGTCTGTATTACCCTCTTCAACATCCCCTTTGTTAGACAGCCATTCAGGACAAGTTAAGTGGCTTTCACACATAGCTGATCTTTGTAAGAGGGGCAGAAAAGAACTTGCCAGTGATTTAACAGCTTTAATTATAAATACCACTAACCTGCAGCTTCATAATCACATTACATTTTGTCTTCCTTCTCTTGCCCACTCTTTACTTTAAATTCACCAGTAAATTCTCAGAAATAGTGGCCATATTCTTTTATATGGCAGTTTTTATGCGTTGTGTAACATGGCAGAAACAACTTTGATTTAAGGTTATAAATCATTAGAAGTAAATATAAAAAGGAATATGGTATGGTTTTATAATTACTGTCACATATAAATAATTTCTGGGTGCATACACAGTGCACAATTTCAGTGTTCCAGGGTAACATATTAATTATCGTGAATTTACCAGTGATGGTTTGTTTCTCTGTGGTATTGATACGCACTGTCCAGACAGATTCAACACACCAGTGTGTTCCCAGAGAGTTCACATGAGGGAAATAAACTCAACAGGAAAACACTTCCAACATAGTAGAACTTTTGTGAGGATACAATCATTAATGTTTTGAACACATTTGAGGATTATCAGATAAGGGGCACAATGTAAGTATGAAGTAATAACATATGTATGTGTATTCATAATGTAAAATACATTAGCACAGTTCTGTTTCCATTAACTATTTTATGTATGTTAAGTATTTTCCATGGGGAAATTAGCTCTCCTTTCCATTCTGCACTGGCATGAAAGTTTTTAATTTTATTTAAGTTCAGGTAGGATCTGATGAGTATTCTCTTCCTGAATTAAAAACTTTGCTTTTAAATAGTAAAATAAATCCATGTGGGCTATTAGTTTTGGAGTATAACTGTGAAGATTGTTAATAATGGCCAGGAAAGCACTTTAAAAGTCTTAAAGTTATTTTTAGGGATAAGGACAATTCTTTGTAATAGGGAAAATAATACTAAAAATGTTTTGTCATTTCGTATGGAAATTTATAGTTTGACTCAGTAGGAATTTGTTACAGATTTCCTGCTTTGATATATGAGGAGGCATTCTGACAGCTTGGAGAGCCATTCTGACAGCTACACTGAAATGATTTCCATGGAAAGTTTCGCAAGGGGACTTATATGCTTTTCCCCATTTTCCTTTCTTTCTCATTCACCCTTGGGAAAGGGAGGAGGGAAACCTCAACAGCATGGTGAAATCTGAAATTATGCCTTTTTTTAGGAAACAACATGAATTTTGTGAGACTTTCTTCACTTGTAAGATCTTCAAGCTTTTGAAGAGAGTGCTGAGGGCTTGTAAGCAACCTCCAAAGAGCTGTTACTTCTGAGGAGCTGGTATCCATATTCCTGGCAATTTCCATCTCTTGACTGAGAAGTTCCCTGGAAGCTTAAAAACCACAGCCCTGCTCAAAAGACTTCCTCTCTGTGTTTTGTGGTCCACAGCAGGCTCTCAGCAACCCTTCCAGGATAAGACTATGCCTTTCTCCCTTAGACATGTTTTGTTTGTGATTTTTATTTATTTTTTTTCTTTTTCCCAATGCTTCCCTTTTAGGTTCTTTTAAACAAATACAGGAAATTTAAATTTACTTTAAGTCAGGCTCTTCCAGGAGGTGTAATCTAGGCTTCAATAGGAAAATATTGAAATGAGGTATACTTGGTAATATACTACTAATTACTATACTAGTAATGTTTGGGCTCCTGGAGGAAATGTCAATAGAGCCCAAATGCCCTGCTGAAATGGTATTTTGATGAATTACTTTGATTACATCCTCATAAAAATACTGGAGTTGGATTGTTTCCCAAAGGTTTATTGGGACAGTGGCAGTCATCTCATCTCTTGGTGCTTTGAGTAACTTCTATAGGTTACTAGTAATATACCAGCAGCTTGTAAGAGCTCAGGTCTAGACAGGTCTGTATTTTATAGTTGATACAAATAAGTTGTGTAAGGTCCCTGCTGAGTGCATGTGTCAGCAGTTTAACTATGGTCGCGTGTTGACATGTAATTATGCTTTGTGCAGTGTTTTTCTCAGACTCTCCAAGCTGGTCAATAATTGTCTAATCTCTTTGCCATTTAAGGGTGCCAGATTCAGGCATGGCTTGGTTGCAATTCAACACTGAGAGCCCACATGATTCTGATTTAGATACACAGTGCTTTCAGGAGTTATGTGGTGGCTGGCAGTGCAGATGTTTTCCATTCAAGATCATTTCCCAGGTAGAAGACGCTTTAACCAGTAGAACTACTAAACCTGAAGGTTGTGGGACAGGTCTGCTGCTAATTTTTGCATTGTAGACACAGGCTTTCATTAACAATGCATGCCAAAAAAGAGAGTTCACTTGGGTCATCTGATTTTACTTCCTGATTTTTTTTTTTCCCGAGCTCTTATTATAGCTGGTGTTTGAGAGGGAGGGGATCTCCCATATGTAAGACTTTACACAAGTTACTAAAACGCTGAAAACTTTAGAAAAAACTGTTCACTTCTGATTAAGTGAACAGTTAAGAAATTGTGTTGTCTGATTAAGAAACTGTGTTGTCTTAATTGTTAGAGCTGGTGGACTATCTCATGTTGGTTTGAAATAAGTGTTTTGCAGTCTAGATTTGTATTTTCTCTCTGTGAGCCAATTTCTATGAAATTGAGGAAAAATGTTCGGTCAATATTAAGCATATCTATATACTGCTACAAGACATGATACTAATTCACCCAAATAAGGGTCCTACATAAGTAATGATGCCAATTATCAGTGGCTTTACACATAGTAGAGGTTTGGGTTGTTTGTTTGGGTTTTAATTTATTGCTCAGTAAAATAGTACCTCATGTCTAGAAATCAAAGAGAAAATTGTATGATGAAAAATTCTCTTGAGACTCTTACCATGTTATATTTCAGAGGCTCAAGAATTAAATTCTTGAATGGAATTTCTTCTACCCTGAACTACAACTTCAAAACTTCTAATGTTTCTTGGTGTTACAGTGATCTTTAAAATAGAGTTACAGAGTGTATTTTAATATTTCCTACATCTGTGATGTAGAGAAACATATCACAATTATCTAGAATATATTTTCATGGAGTTTTCTTAATCATACATCTTCGCAATATTAACTAAACTAACTTTAAATAAATAAGGATTCAGCTGAGAGATCAGTTGCTGAAGCATTCTATAAATTGCTAGATTGCAAATATTTAAAGAGTTTGATATTAAAGTTTGGAAATTAATTCAAAATGTCAAAGATTTTTCTTCACTATAAATGCTTACATGCTGTTGCTGGAATCTGTCAAACCTCAAATCTAACTTTGAAGGTGTTTTTTTCCCCTAATGTCTAGCATTTTCAGCTGAACTTACTACAGATTGAATTCTTTAGGTCAGTGCTTGCTAGGTTGGCTGCTGCTGCTCTAGTCTGAGCTAAATTTTAAGTTGAAAAGGCTTTAGCAGAAATACTTGTCAGTTGACATATGTGGGGAACTTACAGGATTGTAAGGGAGGAGACAGATAAGGTGTTTCTTTTTCCAGTTCAGAGACGAATGAAGTCATGGAGTGATCCTTTTTTTATACAGTTTACTTTTCTCAAGGACACTTGAAAGGTATATTTAATTTTTTACACATTTCCCTCTAATTTAGTTACATCTTCTGATGTCTTTTCCTTGTTTTACTTCAATGTCCATTCTCAGTTGAATGTGAAGAAGCAGGGACAGATGCAGACCTTGGTGGCTGTGGTTTGCAGATGCAAATATTGTACACCCTGAGTATCTGCACATCCAGGAGGGCAGCAGAGAGAAGAGAAAGCCTTTGCAAACACAGCAAAACTAATGCTGTGGTATCAGAAACTTCGGCAATGATTGTAGTTTGTTTCTAAATCCTTGCATGTAAAAACATTACAATGAAGTTAATCTAAGTTTTTGACTTTTTACCATCTTTGTTGGAAAGAGACATGGTAAATACAGAAATAAGAAATACTAATTTTCAGTTTATAATTTAGCTTTCCATTTGTTTCAAGTTGTGTAATTTTTCCCAAAGATTTCAAAAGTCAAAGTTATTAAACCTGTTTTTCTATTGTGTAAAGAAAAACACCTTATTTAAGTGATAAGCATCTTGTGATTCAGTAATGCAATATATCAAATCTGCCACAGGCAAAAATCGATAGGAAGTGGTCTGAAATTCTCCTTGGTGTAGTTTCATTTCTTGTTTTGCTGTTTTTGTAGAAGTTACACACGCCCTCATGGCATGAATGACACAACTTTGCTCTCATTTCAAAGCTCATGATTGCTTTGATTTTCAGATGTATGACATGCTACTTATCAGAATCCAGCAGAAATTATTTTTAGTGTTTTGCTGTTGGTATCCCATCAAAAATTGTGGCTGTCAAAAGAACATGTTAAAGGATACTCAGAATTTGAAATTTAATTTTTTTTCTTTGTGCATGTTTGTCATTTGTATTTCTGTGATGACTTTGGAATGATGAATTGTCTAAAAATTCTGTTATTTTTCTGTATTATGAAGCAGAATATCCCTGACAGTTTTTCAAGGTGTTAACATGACTGGTTGTTGCTTGCTTTTTCCTTCTCTCTCATAAATAGTCAGTCAGCATGCATTCAGTATGGAGCTATGAAAGTAAGTCTCAAGGAATAAGATGTATGCACACTGTTACCAACCTCTTGGAATAGAGCTCTGGTCACAGGGCAGATTTCAGTTTAAGCCATCACATGGCTTCTGATACCAAATTTGAAATGTGAGGGCAATTAGTTTAACATTGTGCAGATATGAGACATAATTATGCCTTGCATTATTGCTGAAATCTCCAAAAAGCTTTCATGCCAGGATCCCTGAAAAGTTGATCACTAACATGTAATAACCAACGAAAGAATTATACAGAGGAAACCAGTAATTATTGGAAAAAAAACTTTGTAAATTTTCTTGATGATCTTTTCTCATCACCTCTCTGTGAAATAACTTCCTATTGCTTGTTGAAACAGGAAATTGGTCTGCATTTACTCTAAAAAGCTGCTGGTTACCCATAAAGTATATTTGCAATATTGTTATAATATCTGTGAAATGTAACATAATACTTGTGCAAGTGACCATGAAGACATGATTGTTGAATAGCAGATTTTCAGTCTTTGCTTAGTCGTGTGGCACCATCCAATGCTATTGATATTTGGGTAAATAGGCTAAGCCTGCATGGTGGTTAGCTGCATGAGATGGAATTAGGATCCCTCAGTGATGGAGGTATCCTGCTGTAAGATTTGACCTGATTTAAATCTACACCTAGGAAACAACAGAGAATAATCCATTAAAGAATGACAGCTCTTTAAAGAACTGAATTTTCTCATATTTTCAAGAACTGTTTATGGTGGCAAATTTATCCTGATGCATGTATTAAAGAATTAATCATTTTTCATATGTTCATTAGAAATGGTACCAGCACTTCAAAGCATGAATGGAATTCCAGAAGTTTAAACAAATTGCTATATGTTGACAACGCTTTTGGTATGAGGAGATTTTGTTCATTAACTTTTAATTCATCAAGTCTCTGATGCTTTCCAGGGGTTGGTGAATTGGGCCCCTGAAACAAATTGAGAGTAATACAACAAAATAACGTCATAAATGTAACATGTTTGCTTTTGTAAATAGTACCATGTTTTAAAGTAATGGAATGGGGTCATTACATTTATTAAATTTACAGTAGTTGAATTTCAACTTATTGTGTCTTTAACTGATGAAAACAGAGCTCTATCTAGCCCAGATAAAACAAGTGTTTCTCCTAAATCACAAGTTTTTCCTATATTTAGCTCTATTACTGATCAGATATACATTTTATCATCATATATATGAAATGCGTCATATTTCACATTACAATAAAAAGGTCTGTTCTTCCGAAGAAGCTACCTATTGGGTTATTACATCTTATATTTGATACACAATGAAATTATTAAATGCTGCTTTGTGTCTGCAAGTATGTTTATGACCTAGAATATTTTTGTCATTGAAACTTCCGTTATAGAGTTAAAACCTATATTTAGTTAAAATATAAAAATATGAAAATAGTCAAGTGTAGTTTTGCCCTTCTGTGGCTCTCCCACTTTCATTATCAGTGACAAAATTATTTGTATTTTAAGTAAGGAGTCGTGGCCTGGTTTTGCCAAGCTCAATTGAAATCCTTTGGTTGCTTATAATGAAGGAATTGCGAAGGACTTACTGTATAATGACAACTTTTTAGAGTGGAGTAATTGTGAGTCACACAATAGTGTCATGTAGAGAATCATACTCAGACAGTATAAAAAAATTTTTTTTTTATTTGATTTTTTACTTTTGTTAAAACAAAGGTTCTTATTCCAAAAGCAGTAAGCTTCCAGTGCCAATGAAGTGTTTTAAGAAAAGTAATGAGAAATAACTTACACCATGTACTACTGGCTAAATCCTCTTAGAGGTATGTGAAGAGAAATGCCAATCAGAATATCTACCCTGGTTTTACTGATAATGTAGCCTGCATTCGTCAGTATAGGAGGGCAGACAAATCAATTGGTTGCTGTAGTTGGTTGCTACTGCTTTTGGAAAATGACATGAGATTTACTGAAAGGTTTGGAAAGTACCTCTGTATTTAACGTTAGTAGCCTCCATGTTTGAAATATTTTTAATATTTTAATTAAAAATTAAGTTTTTCTTTCTTGATTGTATGGTTTTAATTTTTAAATCTCCTGATGATACCTAGAACCAAAATAAGAGGAAGAGGTTGTTAAAGAGTATTATGTAGCAGATATTGTGAAAGTACCAGTAAGTGAAAGTTCACTTTCCTACATTTACCCTCATGAATTTTCTTGTATCTTGTAGTTTTGAAAGAATTTGTTTGTTTGTTTTTTTCTCAAAGAGAAAACTTAAGGTAAAGGTTTTAAAATTACTCTTGAAATGTCCATCCTGAACCTTTTTCTAAACTGAAAAGTTTGAGCTGTTGTGTTTGACTCTTTCTGCAGTGTAGCAGAGGTTCTTGCAGCTGCTGCACTCCCCATATCTTTCCTGTGCTATGCTAGAGTGGCTGGGGTAGCTACAGGCAGGGAGGGCTCTAGCGAGGCATCCCAGAGCTGCCTTGGCTGATGCTGTAAGGGAATGTTGGGTTCATAGGGATGGAGCACTTCCACAACCCCCCTGCATTATATCTTTGCACAGTTAGTGGAAAATGGGGATCCTTCCCTTCAGAGGTGTCTGTGTGGTAAAAGCCTCACAACTAAACAAGCATACAAAAGTAACCAGATATACACCACTTCACCTCCATGTTTTAGTGCAGTTTTTCATCAATGGAAATGTTTCCATGATTTGACAAATGCTGCAACATAACAAGTTCTCTTTATCAAAAAGTCCATTTGGCCAGCTTCAGGTAAATGTTGATGTGGACACTCAATAGCATTGTATTTTCTAAGTCTTTCTTGTTATATTATTATATGGGTAGAATTCACTTTTAGAAAAAGAATGTTCTTGAGCCCAAAGTGTTAAGCAGATTTGGAAGTTCAAGCAGTAACCATTGATCTAGCTATTAATTTAAATGAAAAATTTGGATGTATTGGTGACTATAGAGCAGGACTGAGTGATAAAATGGTATCAGATGCTACAGAATGATAATCCCGTCCACCTTTTTGGAAATGGGTAGGTCATGTTGTTTGTATTTAACATAAAGTATATTGAGCTGGTTGTCATTTAAAATTTCTTAATTAAATGTCTTAGAGGAAGGGGGAGTAAGACTGTGTAGTAGTTGACAAAGCATCTAGCTTTGAGTGTTCAGGGATTTCTAATATGGGCTGCCCTGTCGTATTTTAGAACAGTTTGTAGAGTTCAGGAGACATCTGTAATTTGGTTAGAGGAGTGTAGATTGCTGGTTTATCTCTACTAAGAAAAATCCTGGATAAACCAGCATCATTAGAACATGCTGTATCTTAATGTCCAAATACTTAGGACACTATCCTGGCATTTGGGAGACATCAGTCCACCACATGACCAACAAGGACCTTTTTCTTGACCTTGGCTAGGCTGTGAGCCAGGGTCAGTCTGTGTGGATTTCTACCTTGACCTTCTTAAAATTGAAGTGCTGAGTCCAATATCACTTTCAAAATTTCTTGTATTTTCAGATGCGGACATAGAGACAAAGCTACCTTTCTTCTAAAGGGGCCTTCACTTTTCTGTAGACACCCAGTTTAAGACTAGCTTTCTGATTTTCAGCTTGGTAAAGACACATGACTTGACTCTCACTATTAGTCCCTTGGCACTGATCCATTTTGTCACCATTTTATTATACACCAAATTATTATACTATATTCATGTACTTTGCAGGATGAATGTTTATGGTTATTTTTTTTATAAAATTCTTAAATATATATAGTATTCAGACAACTAAATAATGGGATTCTGTAAGTACTCAAAAAAAAACCTTGAGTGGCCTTTAGTGGCTGTTTTCTTTTAGATCTGCAGTTTGCTTGAGTTGGACAAACATGCCATATCTGTTCTCATTTTTCTGTTTATAATTCCTGGTAACTCTAATAGTATTCCAATTCTAATAGGATTCCTAATGCAAATCATGTTATCTGAGAAATAACATATCTGACACATGGAATATCCCTGGATTTTGGGAAAAGTGGCCTGGATTTAAATATAGGAAGGGTAAAGCTTATTATAAGTAGAGAAATTGTCTCCTGGGCATTCTTGTCATCCTCTAGAATAGTAGCTTGGATTTGTAAACATATTTCTGGTTTATTGTTGATTGCAGCTTAGAATATTTGGCTACAAAATGAATGGGGAAAATGTCTTGCATAAAGTAATCAATTACATGGTAATATTTTTTTTTCATCTACCAGTCCAGATAGGCACTTTAACCTACTGACAACTTCAACTTAAAAACCAAAATTCTGTTGATATTCAGTAATATTCCTCCAGTAGTGAAGGAAATCTGTACAGTAGTTGTAGAATCTGAAATCTGTGAACTCAGCTCTGATGTATGCTTCCATGAGGCTTGCTGAACTCTTCACTGTACACTATTAAGGTATTTTTAGAGAATGGCATGAGAATCTATAGAACAGAGAAACAAAAGAATACAGCAAATAGTTGGAGTTTGTTTGTTGGCTTGTTTGGTTTTTGTAGGGGTTTGTTTTATTTTCTTTTTGGTTGGTTGGTTGGGGTTTTTTTTGTTTTGTTTTGTTTGGTGGTTTTTTGGTGGTTTGTTTTTTTTTTCCCTCACTTCAAAAAGGTTAAAAATTAGAATTTTTAACCTTTACCGGCATGCATAGTACAAGAACTGGTACAAGTACTTTGAGTGAGTAGGGTTCTCTGGAAAGTGCTACCTGCATGATAAGGCTGTACTTGTGCAGAGAGAGAATACTTGTAAGTAAACCAGCTGATCTATCTGGAAAAAAGGGTCAGGAAGAGGCATACAGGTCAGAACTAGAACACATAATTGAAAACTAATGTAATGTATACGCATATAGCCAAAGGAAAGGTGTAATAAGCAGTGCTAGCTTTAGATTTCATTAAGGAGAGAATGCTTTTCTGTGCAACAGAAACATTTGCATAGTACAAGATTTTTATTGTAATTTAATGCTGGTTTTAAGAGTGTGGTGGTTTTTAATTTGTGTCCAGTAATAAGGCCTGTTGAGGTATTTTTACCTATGTTGTTCCTTTCATTGAAATCAGCTCCTGCCTTTGGAACACTACAGCACCACTCTAAAAATGAAATACACGTTTCATATCTGTAAGGCAGTCTAAGATAGAAAGAAGTGTTGTTTTATGTGTAAATTGATTTGTAGTTTTAAAGAAGTGAAAGGGGGTTTGCCTTTTGTTTTTTGTTGTTTTTTTTTTTTTTTTGAGCCTTTAC
>NDXB01008393.1:0-18374 GCA_002631895.1 Agapornis roseicollis | reverse complement strand
TTAATTTGTATTTTTAAAGAAGTGAATGGGGGTTTGGCTTTTTTTTTTTGTTTTTTTTTTTTTTTTTTTTGAGCCTTTACATTGTAGGTTAAAAAAGCTGAAAGCATATGGTAGCAATTTTTTAACCTCTCTACATGAGGTGCTTGTCAACGGAGGTCCATACGTCCAAAGCTAGTTAATAACAGCTGCAGGCCAAAGTTCCTTTAGGAGCTATTGCTGTATTCCAAGATTCTCAAAGACTTTGAACAAGTGAAGTTGGCCACAAGGGAAAGCAGCAGGTCTGCATTCTGCTTGTTAAGTGAACCCTGTTTGAACAGAAAAAATGTGGCAGAAAGTCAGAATTTTCATGCTATAAAACTTCACCATAAAATATCAGATATGATTGGCTAGTAGGCTGCTGCAGTTTAGCCTAAATGAACCATTTGGTTTAATCTAAAACTTGATTTTGCTGTTTTCTTCAGTGAACATGTTTAAAGTTTTTTTGAGGAAAATTTGGAAGGCTAGTTATAACAAGTATTTTTTTAAGAAAGAATTCAGAGAATCCCAAAACATAGTAATAAAGATCTGTTTGTGTTTATATTTTGTGTATATAAAACATGAAGTAGAAAGGGAAAAATGTATGTGAAAAAATAAAAATGGCAATTCTCTTGATCTTATGCTGCTTTCTCAGTTTTATATTAATTTCCATTTTTTGCTGTGTTTTCAAAGCTGTAGTGAATTATAATTAAGAGAGTTCCCTCCAGATAGGTTTCCATGCAGTTTGTAGTTGCTTTGCAGTTTGGAAGAAGTCCAGAATTAGATATGAAATCACTTTCTCAAAAGATATGGTCTGTATATTTTTGCCTATTGGTTGAAAACCTTTGTGGTATATTAATGCCTTTATCAGAAAAAGATCTTTAGAAGCATTTAGAAGGAACAATGCTGGCTGATTGGTTATCTGCCAGTAATAAAGTATCAATAAACAATACTCATCATTGTAATTCAAGTAGAATATAAGGCAGGGTGCTTGACAGAGTATATGTTTTGCGCTTTACACCAGAATTTGGTGCTTGATCAAAATCTGAGATTTGTGATACATTTCTAGGACGCTGAGTGCCCCTAGGTGGTCACAACTGAAAGTACAGTCGGAACAATTTCCCCGGGTTCGTCTTGTTCCTGCTGATGGACAGCTAACCTCTGCTGGGCACTGGGTGCTGATCCCTGCCTCTGTGGCACATTTTTGGGACGCATTACTGTTAAAGAATCACTTATCTTTCTCTGATAAGTCTCTGCTTTACAGAAAAGCATTTGTGAGGTATTAATTTTAATCTGAAAATTGCTGACATACTGAAGTGAAGCCTATCATTACTCCCACTTAGGGCTTCAATTTAGCCCTTGTCATTGCAGTTGTCAGTATCAATTGGGGATTAGATGGGGTTATGGCATGCAGAGTGAATGGGCAGTGGATCAGGACCACTTTTCATCCCTTTTTAACACAACCTTCTTATTATCAAGCCCATTCATACAGTTTTGTTACTGCTTTTCAGGTTTTGATACACAAGTATTTTGGGGATAAATTGCTTCCGGAGGTTTTTTTTTTGGTGCTTTGGATTCCATTTCTCTACTGTATTTGAAATATGTAAATAATGAAATTGCACACAAGTGGTACCACTTCTAAACCACACATTTCTAAAGTCACACAGTTGTTTAGAAAATGCTTATTTATAATGAATTGACCCTTAAAAAAAGATACACATTGTAAGACTTATCCTTCCAGCTTCTACAGAAATGTGTCATTGATTTACCATTGTAAGGTAAGCAAGCTTTGTACAAATAATGGAAACAAGATTTCCAAAGAGTGTACAGCCAATCCCAAATGTTAATATTTTTAAAACTAATAATGGAATGCATGTAATAATAAAGTATATTTTAATCTTCATCAGGTAAATGCTGTCTCAAACCACTAAGTACAGTATGTGAGAAAATAAACTTTGTATTTTATCCTAAGAGTTAGGTTTTCACTGAAAAAGACATTTCTGCAGGGAAGGAGGGGGAAAAAAGGTAAACCTTTTTCTTGCTCTCTGAGAATTCTGGTGAATTTGCTTCTATGGTAACCAATTAGCCAGAGTTTATTACTCATGTAAAACAGGAACTGTTCGCATTTTTTAAAACCTTCATTTGCAAAACAGCATGTCTAAATGATAAAGTTAAATTTCTTTCCCAAGACCACAAGTCTTCTTTGTGGGTGGAAACAACTAAGTTTACATTTTAAAAAGCAAGGGAAAAGGCGCTCCTAGGCAGCAGCATCCATCCACACTAAAAGCAAATATTTGTTTTTGGAGGAGAGAATAGCTGTCCCCGGAGCAGCCAGCTTAGCAAAAGCAGGAATGGAAGGGCAGAGCTCATCTTTTATGGAAGTCAGATAAATTTCATGCTCTTTAACATCTACTGTGACTGCAGGCTTTTCACTGAAGCCTGGCTCCTTCCCCAGTGTGAACAAAATAGGAAAAGTGATTAAAGTTCACTCGGTAGTGGACAGCAGGAGGCAACTGCTCCAGTATCTTCAGCTGAGGGAGAGGGCGAGAGGGCTCTTTAATAAGACTTGTGAAGCTTCTTTGAAGGAAAGAAATAGGACTCGTAGGGCTTATAGATGCCTACACTAACATTCATTCATTTCCTGTACTTCATATGGCTTCTTTGACACATTGTAATATTGTCATCCCCTTCATTAAAATGTTCATTATAAAAGGGGAAAGAGAAAATGTAACTGTTAACTGGAGTCAAGGGTCAGCAAGTTCTGCTGTGAGCAAAGGGCTCAGAGCTGCCTTGGATAATAGTGGCAGCTCTAGGGCAGATGAGGAAGACAAAAAAATGGAAATAGGGATCTTACAAATTGTCCTGTTTAGTGTCCCATCTTGTGATAGATGGGAGTCTTGAGTGTCCTGACAAGTCTCAAAAGACTGAAGTGGCTAGCAGATCCATCTAGATCCTGCCTTTTGGCTTTTTCTCTTTGTCTCTGTCTCTTTTTTTCTGTTTCTCCCTTTTTAAAGTTGTGCAGTCTGTATTCACACATTCTTATAACTAATAGGATTAGAGGTGTTGCAAAGGGATTTGAACAAGATAATTAGTTTACTGCTTAGCCCACAATGTAACAGGCAAAAACACTCTGAGAAAAGGCAGACAAAATGGGCCAGAAAATGTGTGGGAAATGAGGTAAGGCCTCTCAAACAGGACCTCAATCAGCTGTACCATTATGAAAGGGTCCTGGAGTATTCATTCATTACTGCCGACTGTTGACTTTTCTGGCTTGGCCACCAAAGGTGTCAAAAAATGAGACTGAGCCGAACAGTGGGAAGTGCTGGACACCAAGGGGTCCGTTTCAAGTGCTTAAATGCAGTTTCACATTCTTTACCACCATGCCACATACAGCAGTGCTGGAAAATTGAAGCACACAGCCTCAAGCACTTAACAAAACTGAGGTTGCAAAGCTTCTTGTAAAGCTTGGGCTGGATCGCATGGTCAGAAAGAGATAGGCAACTGAAGTATTGAATCAGGAAGCATAGAATCATAGAATAGTTAAAGTTGGAAAGGATCTTATGATCATCTACTTTGTATTTAATATTATGTTTTAACCTCTAGCAGAGTTATTTAAAACATAAACTTTCTAGCAGTGGGTTGAAACATTCCATTTAAATATATCTTTTCCATTTTAAAATGTGCCACACAGAAAAAGCCCCTAAACCCAAATCCCACTGTCCCCCTTCAGTGATAACATATGGTGCTTGAATTACTAAGTGATGGTACTTGGTTTCCAAAGCAGCAGCAGGAAATACTTCAAAGTTACTGCTCCCCCTTCCCCCCTTTCTTTTAGTTTTTTGGCCTGTGAAACCTGTATGAACCACCAGCCTGATCAAAGCTGCCAGAAGTTGTTAGGAGACATGTCGACCTGGGCTTGCCTGTGCACGGTAACTTAGAGGTGCCTTCTCTTTCCAGAAGCAGCAGCAGTAGCTGCTCTAATGAACTGTCCAGCATCTCCATCTTGCAGTGTATATACAATCAGAGGTGAGAAGAGGTTAATCCATACGGGAACTAGTTAGGAAAGCAAAGCGGAAATACCAAAGATTTGTATGACCAAAATTCAACTTGAAATCAGAGATGGTTGCTGACATTTTCTGTTTCTCTTCATGAAACTCTTCTTGCAATCTGTTGCTTTTTGTGCCAGCTTGTAAGTTTTAAATACTTGAGCTGCAGTGCAGGAGTATGTATTATGTACAATACAGAACATCATGTTGCCTGTAGCAAATTGATCTCCCATTCATTTTAAATACCTGTATCTTATTTCTGATGGAGATTAGATTCCTAATCTTAAGATTAGGCTCACTTTTATTTCAGCATAGGGGTTTATGATGATAATCTTTATCTGCTCATAAATGTAAAGAAGAAAAAGATGTTCACTATTAGACATGTACATACCTGAAATCCTAATACTGTTGTGATTTTTATTATTAAGCACATTTACCGCAGAGTTTTATTTCTTAAAAAGTCTGGCAGTTTCCCTTTGTTATTCAAATGCTTTTTCTTCAACTCCCTGTTCAACTGCAAGCTAGGATGTCTTCTCTGCCTCAGCTGGGAATCTCTGTTTTGTGTTGCTTATTATTGTATGTATGGGAAAGGAATCATGAATATTGAAAATACTGTGGAAAACAGACACTGAGATATTTGCTGGTTCTTCAGGTCAGGCATTGCTCCATGCATATGTTTAAATATGTGGAAGGTAATTTCCCACTGGAAGTGAAGTGTGGCCCTAATAAAGCAACAAAACAAGAAAACCTCACTGGCACACAGAAGTCTATAAGACTCTTCCTGTTCCATTTGAAAAGAGGTGTTAATCAGTATTATAAATAATATGTATCTATAATGACATTTCAGCTAGGTTAAATGAAAACAAAAATTAAAACAGAAATTCAAGAGACTAAAATACATACTTTAAAGTTCATCAGAGCATTCATTTTTAAGCATAGACTTAACACCTGAATAAAATCAATGTGACTGACACACAAAATTAGGGTTTATTTTGTATGGCAATGCTGTTTTGAATGCTGGCTTTGAATCTGCTCTTTTTCCATGGGGTACCAGGATTTTTAGGTTCTATTTTGAATAGGGCTATCTGATATCTCTATTCAAATCTATATTTCTATATGATTGCTTATGTTTGGTTAAACTGCTTAATAGCATTCATCAGAACATTTGTGGACATATTTTCCCATAAGATACTTGCGTAATATGTGATATCAATGAGGAAAATTTGGCTAACTTGTACTATTTATACATGTGGATGGGGAGATGGTTACAGGGGGCAAAGGAGATGGGAAGAAGAAACAGAAAAAAAGATACTATTCTGCAGATCCAGGGCTTAATTAGATTTTCTGTATCCCTCCTGAATGCTGAATTTGATCTTTTCATTTTCACAGATTGCAGACTTTTCATTCCCACCCAAGGTTTATTTAAAATTGACACTAAGGGAAAATATTTGAATTTTTTTAATCCCTGTTTGGAGCAAACATCTGTAGGAGTCATATCCTCATGACTCCTTGTTTCCTTTAGTGTATTTAGTGTATTTTTAGTTTGCATATCTGAAGCATTTAGTACCACTGCAGTCCAACTTCCTACTTGCTCAGTTGAAAGTCAGAGATGAATCCTTATCTACATTTACTGTAGCTCTTCCAGAGTATATTTTAACTATTTCTGATTCTTCCCAGAAGACCTACCACATACTGTGATGTCCTTGGTAACGTAGTACCTATGTTATTCTGCAAGAACGCAGACCTGACACAAAATCATAGAATCATAGAGCAATAGAATGGTTTGGGTTGGACCTTAAAAAATAGCCTATTTCCAACCCCATGCCATGGGCAGGGATACCTTCCACTAGACCCAAGTTGCTCAAAGCCCCATCCTACTTGGCCTTGAACATTTTCATAAATGGGGCATCCACAGCTTCTCTGGACAACTTGTGCCAATGTCCTTCTCCTTAGGGCTGCTCTCAATCCATTTTTTACCCAGCCTGCTTTTGTGCTTGGGATTGCCCTGACCCAGGTGCAGGATCCTGAATTTGGCCTTGTTGAACTTAATGAGGTTCACATTTGCATACCTCTGAAGCCTGTCAAGGTCTCTCTGCTTGGCATTCCTTCCCTCCAGCATGTCAACCACACCACACAGTTTGGTGTCATCAGCATACTTGCTGATGGTGCACTCAATCCCACTGTCTGTGTTGCCAAGAAAGATGGTGAAGAGCGCTGGTACCAACACCAACCCCTGAGGGACTCATACTTCAAATTGCACATACTTCAGTACCTTCCTGAATTGTGATGAGGTTATTTGTATGTTTGTGGTTTAATAAGAGCTATGTTGAGCTGAGTTAGTGTAATTTCCCTTCCTACATCTCTGAAGGTTCTGTATCATAACTTTTAGACACTTCATATTGTCACAATCCATTTTACAAGAGCATAATAAGATTTTCAGTTAGCTGATACATAAGAGCTTTGATGAGTATTGCTTTTGTTTCAGAATTGATGGGGTTGAGGAGTATTCCCTTAAATATATTTCATTCCTAATTGATCAAAATTAGGGTTATTGATTACCTGAAAACCTCCGAACAAAATAATGTTAAAAATAAACCAAAAAAATCCTAGAAATTTTCATTAGGGAGTTTTGGATTTCTGTCTTGAAAAAGTTTCTTCAAAGGAGGCCTACATACTAGTAAATAATAGGTGTATAGAGAAACTACTTAGCCATGTCCATCTCTCCTCCAAGTCACCATGTGCATGTAGAATAGATAATTCAAAGTTCTGACTGACCTGAATTTACTATAGATGTCTTGGTTTTAAATTAGAGGAATCAAGTTGTGTATTTCTCATGCACTGGTTAAAATTAAAGCAGGAAATCATGCTGATACATGAAATGAATGGGAATTTTAGATGTTTAACTCTATAGGAATTTCAGTTTTTTACTGCCATAAAACAGTGACTTTCTTAAGTGATGTATCTTCAATAATTCTACAATATTTTGAGTCATAAAAGTTGAATAGATTGGGCTTAAAAAATGCATTTTAGTAGACTTTTTGACAGATGTGATTTAAAAGCTTAGAGAAAGCAATGCATCTGTCACTTTTAATTGCAGAAAGCTTTCCATCTATTAACTTTATTTTGCCAGAGACTTCTAATGAAAAAGTTCCAGTATCTAATTTAATTTCGTTTTCTTTGAGTTTGCCAGAAGGGCAATTAAGTTTTGAAACTTCCAACTATCAAGCTGTGCTTCAGAGAGTAGTCTCTTCATCTTATATACCATTAAGTTCCATCATATGCTTGTCATACCTTAGGAACATCTTTATATCCTTGAAGAAATGTGACAGTGAAATGCAGTCTTTGCCTGTATTGTCTCTAACACTAGGTAGATTTTACAAATACAAATGTTTGTGTGATTGGGTTATTCTTATCCATTATTAGATTGCATCTCTCTGGAGCTATAAGTACATCTGTGTCTGGCAAGTTTGTGTTATCACCAGTGCATATGGGGACCTTGTGTCAGTCTTCCAACAAAGATATATAGCCTTGTGTAGAAGCAGGATTGGATATGCTTGTATTTCAGCCTCTAAATCAATTTCTGGGACCTTTGCTACAGATGTTGGAAGCTGAAGGTCTGTAAAACAGTATACTGTAATATGAACTGCAACAGAAGAATAAGCATGAGAAGGAATTAACCATATGGCAATAGATAGCAAGTGCAATAGAGCCTGTGGAGAAGCAAATCCTCACACCTTCTCAGCTCTCTGTGTAAATATTGTTTAAATTCAATCACCTCAGAGCTCTGAGCTGGTCCTGTTCTCAGAGGTGATCTGTTCTTACTCAGCTAAAAGAGTGAGTACAGATTCATGAGTTTGCTCTTCCAAGATACATTGTCCTAGGATTTTTGTGCTGGTGAAACTCTTCCTAAAATCCTTACAAGTATGAATGAACTTACACAGACTGCTTTAGCAGAAAGCCTGGCTGTGTAATGCTGAGATGGTTCCCTATAATGACTTTCTTTCATGTGAGTGCAATGTCATGTGATGTTATATTTAGGCTTATTTCTTAAATACCGATGTTTTGTTTGTTGTTTTCTTGCATTTATCCTTTAACCAAAATGCAATCATCATTAAATGTTTGGTATATTTCAGAATTAATCCTCAAGCAATAGGGAAGCTTGTTGTTTGTTAGTTTGTCTGTTTGTTTTAATAAATTTAATAGCTCTTTCTTCTCATTACTGTAACTGTCCTCAGTCTCAGTAACTCAAGAGGCTACCTTGACATCTCTGTCCTCTGTTTACTCATCACAAGTGTATAATAGCTTTTGAATGTATTTTTTGAATCAGTGTCACCCTTATTCACCCTAGGTATGCTGCTCTCATTTGATTGAAATTACTTAACTGATATCCATCCCATCCAACTATCTTTGTGCCCCCAAATTGCAAAACAAAACACACACCTGCTCTCCAAAATAAAAAAAATGCCTTGTACAACAAAAAAGACCCACACACACACATAATCACTTTTTTTCCTAGCTGCTAAGGCTTCTCAGTAGGATTTTCTGGATATTTACTTGTACAAAAGCTTCATCAGCTACTTAGAAGAGTATGGAAAATGGTTGAAGGGAAAGGATTTTGCATGGAAGCAATTTGGAGAAAAGACTTGAAAACCTACAGATAGAGGAAAAAGTCTTAAGGAAGGAGTGGAGATGAGTTTTTAAAGTGCAATTAAGAACAGCCACTTTTTGATGGTGTCAGTGCAAAAGTACAGTCCTGGAACAGAAAATCTGAGCTTCATGGACTTGGACCTCAAAAACATGTCTGAATGAAAATTCTCACTAGTGCAAGCAGCTGAACTTTTTTGTAACTTTGAGAGAAAAAAAGGGATAGATGTGGTAGAAGTAGAAATACAATTTAAGCTTTTCTTTAAATAATACTAAATTCAGCTTTGCATGGATTATTTTATAGATGAATTTTCCTAGAACATTTAAATGTAATTTATGTACTGCTATTGTGGCAATAACATCCAGCCAAAGTTGTAATGTGCAATGGAGTTTTGCACAGTCTTACACTTGAAGGACTTTGATTCAGTTCTTTATCCTAGGTTGTTCTTTTTATTTTGCTGTTGGTGAAGAAATTAGTTGTGATCAACTGATTTTGGAATTAACCAGTTTCCCTTTTGTTGCTTATGTGCATTTTTACAATTTTTGAAAGGGTTTCCAGTTCTAAATGTCCCCTGTGTTCAGCTAGGGTACACTGTTCTTGTACAGACCAGTTGTATTGCCTCTTCTGTATTCTCAGCTCCTTTAGAATAGGAAACTGTTTCTTAAAATTCTGATTGTTTGTATGGCACTGAAAAGAGAGAGGTTATGGTGAAAGAAATTTGGGGAAAGTAGCTGGAACAGCCACATAAAGGGAAGGCAGGCTCAAGAAGAAAAGGAATCTTGGAGCCCTTGAACAGAATCTCGAGACCCAGGATTTCTGCAATGCTCAGCTAGACTATTAAAGTCATTTAATCATTGTCAGTGGGAAGTTTTACTTCTAGAATACTTGAATATTCATACCAGTATTTGCCCTGAAGTTTCCCAACAATTTCTTTTCCTTCTTCTAAGAGCTTTAAATTGACTTTCATCAATCAGCACTTAAACAACACCCAATAAATAGAATAAAAAAAAAAATCTGGTCTGAAAAACTATCCAGTTATTTAAATAATTCAGCTTGTTCTTACTGTTTTGTACTTTATTATCAGTGGAGTATGATATTAATACATGTTTTTATCGTCCTTTCCATGATTAGTTTAGTTATACAACAGCTTAAAGTCCTAGTTCTTTGAGCCAAAAAGACAACGGTATGAGGCACTCTATGAACAGATTAAAAAACATCCAACCAACCAGCACCCCATAAAACAAAACAAAGTGATTCAGTGAAAAATATTGCTGCACAAGGAATGACAGATGGGTATAAGCAGATGGGTGAAGCCCAGGAAAACAATGATATAATATAGTTCATATTGATAAGCAGTAATTATGATGGTAGCTTAGCTGTTGTCAATTTTTTTAATCATCCATGGTAATCCTTTTATAATCTGCTTTGGTTTCTTAGCATACTTTTTGGCACTGAGAGGCAAGAACCTCAAAGCCTGAAGCATCAGTGCTTCACATACATTGTGTGACTGCTCACATATTGTATAAAGCTTAGGCTGTACAATAAATCTGCCTTGTTAAGCAATCAGCCTGTCTCAAGAGACGATCCCCAAATTGCATCATTCAACTCAAGTAAGGGAAGACTGAGCACAGTGCCATTCAGCTTTAATGATCTGCAAGATCATTTCTCATTTACTCTCCAAATTTTGCCTGTCCCTTGACAAACTGTTCAAGCTTAGTTTTACTGTTAGGAAACACTTGGAGTGCTTGGCTTATTATTGGACTAACAGTTTGGAGCTATACTTGATGAGAAATGTCTTCTACCAGGGGTGTAATTATTACTTGCCTGTATTGGAACAGCAGGTATGCATAATGGGGCTGGATGAGGAACTCGCTGTACTCTGTTTTGAACAAAGAGGGAAATTGCCATGGTTTGCTGAGTGTTATTTCAGAAAAGAATATACAGGGTTATAGACTGTGCAGTAAAACTAGACAACATACCAGACAACCTTTCAGTCAGTTCCTAAAAGTTCTTATGGTTTCAATGCCGAAGCAGGTGAAACAATATTAAATATTAAAGTTATGTTGACAGCTGCAAACTCCTGCTAAAAATTAAGTTTTGTTAGAGAGAAAGGTAGCAATAGATTTTTCAGATACTGTTGAAGAGGTCTTTTGGAAAATTGAGTAAGTATGCCATCTCATCTATTCTTAATGTGAGCGGATCCCCCAGCCAAGCCAAATGGATGTTTCAGCCATGCATATGTTGAGTGTGTAACGTACCAGAAGAAGTGAAAGTTACCTGGCAGCATCTTGCTTTATCCTTTTTAAGTTCTTAACTTGTGCATTTTCAAGTCTACCAAGTGTAATAATTGATTAAAAATTAATCACCACATAGCCTATCCAGAAACTGATGGAATTAAAACAGCAGAAATTTCACTCTTTCCTTACAAAAAAAATGTTCTTTTGTGGCCTTGTATGAAATAATAACACATAAAGGTTAAAGCTGTTTCCTATTTTGCCTTCAAGACCAAAACGGTTAAATAAAAAGGAAGGGAAAATGCATGAACAAAACCCATATATGCTTTAGAAATTATTGGCTGAACTACACTATGAGGTTTTAAACATTAAATGCAAGATATACATATGGTCAAAAGTCATCTCCCACTTTTCAAACTCCAAGCTTGGGTTGTAGGTCAGTGATACCCATGCACTTCACAGCTGTGCTGATATCTTCAGGCATTGCTAGGGGAACGGTACTGCTATTAGAAATGAATAACAAGCAGCGGTCAGTAAATGTTGTTCAATACCCTCTTCATCTTGACCAGTTTGAAACACGTTAGGGGTAAAGACTTAGCGAGTTTTTCTTTGTGAGGGGACTGGGGTGATCTTAAGAACTTCAAGTTTTTCTTTCGAGGATCTTCTTCTAACAAAAAGATTACATTGAAGCCAAATTTGAAGTACTATTGCAATTCTCTCTCTTTGAAATTGTGGGTGGTCCTTTCCTATTTAGGAGCTAGAACGTATAATTATTTCTTTTGGGTTGGTTTTTCTTTTTTTTTTTTTTTTTTTTTTTTTTTTTTTTTTTTTTTTTTTTTTTTTTTTTTGGTAGTCCTAAGCAAAGGAGAATTAGATATTAATTTAGTGAAACAGACTAACAAAGGCTGCTTTCCTTTCAAAAATGATTTCTGAGACTGCATTAAAATATACGTGTGGTCCTAATACTCCTATTTTATTTCAGAATTAGCATTTGCTACACTATGACACTCTAGCACAATAAAGAATAAATGATGAGTCATCTTAAGCAGTTATTTTCAAATGGTACCAGAGTATACAAATTGATTTAAGTGCACTTTTGGAGACATTGTAAAGTAGAATTGATTTTGTAGCCCATAGATTAGCTTTTATGCCAAGACTGAGACTGGAGTTTGACTTATTCCAAACCCAAAATGTAATAATTTTAAAAAGTATGAAGGCCTAGTGCTTGCACTGTATGCTATTGTCATTCTGCAGAAATTACCAATTACTGATGCCCGAAATTATAAACAAGTCGACATCATATTATAACGGATGTGAGGACTCAGGCTGTTTCTCTAGCAAAAAGTGATTCGTATTAATTGTCACCATTTAAATTTTTGATGTCACATATGAAATGTTAAAGTTGAAGAGTCTCTGAAGATTACCAGGTTACCAGTACTTCTGTTATGTAGTGTGGTAGTTTTTTGCTGTACATAGGAATGATCTCCACCTCTGCTTTAATAAATGAATAGATAAAATGGATAAAAATATGTACTGCTGAAATAACGCAAATAACACAAATATACCAAAAGGTATAATAGCAAATTTTGTTTCAATTACAGATTTGTAAATGGATAGCTTTTTAAAAACATGAAGCATTAAGAATGAAAAAATCTTCAGTGATATCATTAAAAGTGGTATAATTTAAAAAGTGAGCGTTGTAGTTTGAACCCAGCCAGGCAGCACGTTCACCCACTCAACCCCCCCCCTTTCCTCCCCACTCCCAGAGGAGTGGGAGGGAAGATGGGCCGAAGAACTCCCACTGGTCAGATAACAACAGTCCAGTAACCAAGGTACAACACAAATCACTATCGCCCAACAATAANGTTCACCCACTCAACCCCCCCCCTTTCCTCCCCACTCCCAGAGGAGTGGGAGGGAAGATGGGCCGAAGAACTCCCACTGGTCAGATAACAACAGTCCAGTAACCAAGGTACAACACAAATCACTATCGCTATCACCAACAATAATAACAATGACAAAGAAAACAAGGGAAGAGGGTACGATACCACCCGCCGAAAACGAGCCCAACCGGGAAGATCCCCCTCCTTCCAGGTAACTCCCAGTTACCCCCTGGGCATGACGTGCTATGGTATGGAATACCTCTTTGGTCAGTTTGGGTTCTGTCCCTCCTTTCTCCCAGCCCCCCTTCTCCCCAGCAGAGCATGAGGCTCACAAAGTCCTTGGTCAGAGCAAACATCACTCAACAACAACCAAAAACATCAGCCTTACCAGCCTTGTTCCCGGGCTAAGTCAAAACACAGCTACTAAAGAGAAGAAAAACTGACTGCAACTGCTGAACCCAGGACAGTGAGGGATGAAAGTGAGCAGGGAAATTCAATCTTAATATACTTAGAGAAGAGGAAGATTCATTCCTTACCATAGCAATTGCTGTGACTAACACAATTCTGTCCATATTGTAGTGACTGCCCTATGTTGTGAATGACTAAATATTCACTTGGACCACGTAGCACACCATGGCATAGGGAGTGGTCTTGCTTTAGTATGAGAATAGGTTATGTGTATACTGTGTACAAGACTTGAATCTCTCTGGAGTCAACAGAGCAAGTGAAAATTAGTGATGCAGGGAGAACCTACAGTTCTGTGATCTAAATTTCTGTCATCTGCTTGTGCTCCTCAGCATGGTACTGATACTACTTTGGTTTCTCCATCTGTAAAAGTAGGTTAATAGTGCCTTTCTCAGACATGAAATTTTATTCCTTTTATGGGTAGCTGGTAGAATCAGTATATAACCAGCAACATTGATTTACAGAATTAATGCTAGAATTTATAAGTCATATTTTTGATTTTCAAAAAAAGATAAATATATGCTTAGAGACATTGGCTACTGCAGGTAGTATTTGACTCCTTTTGTATCTGTATTATCAAGAGGAATAGTTGCATTGGATGTTTTACTGAAGAACAGAAAAAAAAAATACCAAACCCACCACAACGAAAACTAATCCTGAAATTAATAAGAAGCTAAATTGTTTATTTAATAGTCAGAGAATAATGGTACAGCAGAGATCTTCAGCTTGGGTTGTCACGGTTGGTTTTGTTTTAATTTTTTGGGGTTGTTTTGTTTTTTCAGAACTGAAACTTTTCAGAGTTTAAATTGAGTTGTTAATTTTATTTTTTTCTTTAAACATTTTCTTATTCTGTCATAGTTGATCCACAGACCTGAAAATGCTGTGCTGTGCTAAAGGAACCTGAGAATCCATTTGGGTATAAGATTATCTTCATAAATGTATCTTGTTATATGATAATCCTGTAAACCCAAACATATGTCAGTATTGTAACAATTAGCCAGATAAGCCTCATTTGACTGATGGTAAAAGTACTTACTCATTTGTATATATTAATATATTTGCTGAACATGGAACAAGAGCCTGTTTAGTCTGGAGAAAAGGAGACTCAGAGGTGACCTTATCACTCTCTACAACTTCTTGAAAGGAGGTTGTAGACAGGTGAGGGTTGGTCTCTTTCACCAGGCAGCAACTGACAGAACGAGAGGACACCAAACTGTGCNAGAGCCTGTTTAGTCTGGAGAAAAGGAGACTCAGAGGTGACCTTATCACTCTCTACAACTTCTTGAAAGGAGGTTGTAGACAGGTGAGGGTTGGTCTCTTTCACCAGGCAGCAACTGACAGAACGAGAGGACACAGTCTCAAACTGTGCCAAGGAAGGTACAGGTTGGATATTAGGAAGAAGTTTTACAGAGAAAGAATAATAAAATATTTGAACAATCTGCCCAGGGAGGTGGTGGAGTCACCATCCCTGGATGTGTTTAAAAAGAGACTGGATATGGCACTTGATGACATGGTTTAGTTGTGGTGTAGGGCATGGGTTGGACTTGATGATCTTGGAGGTCCCTTCCAACCTGGTAATTCTGTGATTCTGTGCTTCTGTGTGATTCTGTTGTGTTATATAGATTAAAACATTTATGTTTGTTTATTAAGCTCATGCTATAATATATTTCTACCATGATGGAATTCCAAATCCCTCAATAGTTTCCATTCACCTGAGCTATTCATTTTAGAGGAACTGTCTCTCCAGTGTACTCTCCCTGGATTTACACCATAATGTAATAATTCAGAAGCATCTGTATTCTTGAAGTCTTTGTACCTTCTTTTGATTCTTGTTACGTACTTCTGAAAACAGTTTTCATGCCTACATACCTTGTCCTAATATAATAAAACTAGTGGTTGCCAAACTGTGCCAATGTAACATTCAGAAAAGGTCTTAGATTAAATTCCTCATCATACTGGAACTTATCTATTTGAGAGAATGGTTGGGTGATGATAAATGTTCACAAGCAGTAAAAAAAATCAGATCAAAAGTTTTCCATGGTAATGCAAACCATGCAATACAAAGTAGAAATACATATTTATTATTCAAACTTAGAAGGTGTAAAAACATCAGTTTAGGAGTGAAATCCAAATCAGAGATCCAGCAAAACACAAAAAAGGCCAAACCTTTTTGCCATTTCAGTCTGTCTTCTTTGTATTGGAAAGCCCATTGCTACAACAGCTTTTGCAAACAGAGGCAGCTGCCAGCATTAATGATAGCATGAAATTATCTCTTTCCATCCTTCTCTTAGGACATATCAAGACACAGTTGAAACCTGGGGCTTTGGCTCACTTCTCTTAGACTGTCATGTTATAGCACGTTTTCACCTTTCAGGAGCTCAGGTTTTAAGGTTGGTGTTTTCAGCACCCCCCAGTCAGGCGGAGTACTTAATTTTCTGTAACATCACCCTGTTATTCCATACTGTTCTGTAACATCAAAGCCAGGGGAATAAATAATAGCTTTTGCAAACCTGGGTCTTGTTCTGGAATAGGCTTGAAGTTTTAGATGGCATGCCTCATTAAGGTGACTGTGGATGGAAAAGTGTCTCAGGCCATGCAAGACCTCATAGACATCTTAATGAAGTCTAGAATCCAGTGAGTAGCCTGTGCTGGAGCACATTTCACAGACTCTCAGAGCTCCCTGGTGAACAAGTAGCGTCTGTCTTCTATGATTTCTATGAATCATTCTGTGCTTCTGTGATTCTCACTGCCATCTAAATTTCTGTACTTTTTAAAGTGTGCAGATATGTTGTAGGAACCCCAAATAGTTGTGAAGAAAAAGCAAATCATAGTGAAGACATCTCGAAAAGAGAGGACTGTTTAGTATTCATAAATGAATAGTTTATTTAGTTGCATCATTTAGGGATAAATATCTAATTGATATGTATGTTCATAAAAATAAGCTGTTACTTGTTCCACCAAAATCACCTGGTCGAATTAGATAATCTTTATAGGTTCTTTTCAACTGAACTGTCCTATTCTATTCTAAAATATGTATTTTAGAATTTTTCAGCACCTTTGCATTCCAAGTGAAAAACCTCATGTCCAAGTGAATGTATTTGTGTAGTGTAGAAAAAAATCTCTTTCTGTTTATTTCTTTGAATGCCCTGTAGTCTCATTATCTATGTTACCTTGACACCTTGTATGGGCATCAGGGATTTCATGCAAAATATAGTTAGCTAGTTTTAAAACTATTGTTTTGCAGTAAGAGAGACTTACTAAGAAAGGCTTACTTTATTCATGTCAGATATATTTAAATGGTTACTACGGATGCTGATCATGGAATAGCCACCTTCTGAGCTATTTTTATGAACCGGTGTAAATAAACTGGTAAGTACTCAATAGTTAGTTTGACTCAATATTTCTGCCTTTTCCTTTAAAAATCAGGACACATTACTCATTCCCAGTACTCAGTATTTTACAAAGTAGAGAATGGCAGTGTAGATTTATGATACCACTGGTCAGACACAGGGGGAGGTTAAACCATAGAGGAAAATAAAATTACAAGTAATTAAATTTACAAGCAGGTTTGCCATCTTCAGAAGATTTATTGTTTCAGAATGAACAATGGGTTTAGCCACACAAAACTGTGAAACAGCCTTAACAGCTTATGATATAGATATTATATGTGGTGTTTCAATTTATATAATTAAAAATTTAGCACTTCTTTTAGGGTAAATGAGGTATTCAACTGGGAACTATATATGGTGAGTAATAAAATAGCTGCAATGCAGTACTGTCTGCATTTTTTAAGAGCAGAAACACTCTATCAGGCTTATTAATATCAGGTTATCTGAGGGTTTTATCCTCAGATAAAAAAGCAACAGCATATCTAGGTTTTTGAGGTTTTTTGTGGGAATAGGTTATTCTTTTCTATTGGTATGAATCTCAGAAATTAGCAGGATTCTAGTTAGAGGTTTTTTTCCCAATATAATTCTATCTGCTAACCAGTAAATATGATAAATAGAAATGTACCATTTCCATCCTGTTCTTAGGAAGGATTCAAGAAAGGCTTTGGTGAGGTCTTTCTCCTATTTCTAGAATTCATTATAATTACTAATGTAATTCAGTATAAAAAAGAATAATTAACTGAATATACATAAAATGAAGCTGATTTAGAGTAAGGGAGGGTGCAGGATGGTGTGAAAGTTTAGATTTATTTGGGGGAGTTTGCTTTTTTTCCCCCACTGTTATTGGTTTTTGAAATGCAGAAATGATATTATTTCAGGCATAATTTCAAATTAGACAAGTTCTACATCCTACTGTTATTGGAATTAAGTCACTAAACTTTGAAAATTTGTTTAAAGGCTGAAGCATATGTGATTATCAAGACACGTTGCATGTAAATTGCTTTGACACAGTTTGTTTAGAAAGAAATTCTATGTTACGTTAGCACAATGATTTCAGGATTTACTTGATCACAAATCTTAGAGAGGTTATAGTATTTCTCTGGTTTTATTGCTGAATTTGAATACTTGATGGTCTGTGTTAATTAAAAAAAGAACAACAAAACAACCAAAGTTATTTAGGTACAACATAGTCTCTGAGTTAGAAATACACACCTCGTCTTCTGTGGAGGGAAAATTTATTATGCAAACTTTTAAGAGTTACTATAGTTGGGAAAACGTAAGAAGTTTTTGTGCATTCTCCTTAGTTTATCTTCATTTAAAGTGGGATTCAGCTTTGTTTGACGTATGGATTTGGTTTTCTTCTTTTGCTTTTGAGAAAACGGAGTTGCAGCCAGAGTAATACAACTCAGAAGATTCCTCAACATACATATGGTTTAAATAAATCTGAAACAAACCACTGTAAACCGGATGGTACAGTCACATCTACAGCAGCACAGGTGCTCTTCCCTTCCTTCTCCAAAAAGAGCCTTTTGCAGCTGCTGCTAGCCTGATTGCCCAGATGGGTTTTTGTGTGCAAATCCACTACTTAACCCAAATATTACTATGCCACCTTTTGCCTTGATTAAATAAGCCCTTGTCGTGGTTTAAACCCACGCAGCTCGTTCACTCACTCAACCCCCCTGGCTTACCCTCCCCTG
>NDXB01008392.1:152626-162636 GCA_002631895.1 Agapornis roseicollis | reverse complement strand
GCTCATGTTCAGTTTGTCATCGACCAACACCCCGAAGTCCTTTTCTACAGGGCTGCTCTGAATCTCCTCTTTGCCCAACCTGTAACTGTTCCTGGGATTGTCAGAATTCTGTTGTCCTGTGAATTATTCTAGCTACATGGACTGATGTAAAGGTAAGGTTGCACTGTCCTGTGTCTTTGACGTTATCAAGATAGACAGTTCTGGAATCTGTGGCACTTCAGAAACTGATTGTTCTGTAGCCAAAATTTCATCAATTCTACCACATAAAAAGCGTATTAAGTATGTCCTTTTTCTCAGAGGGTGGATATTTGCATAAAAATTATTTTAGTACCCACATATTAACTGAATATTCAACTATAAATTGGACACACGTGCTGTCATCTCCAGCTCATGGGTGGAAAAGAAAAATTCCTTGGAACTTACTTGGAAGTAAAACAATTATGGTTTATAGTTACTTATGGGAGGAGCTAAATTGGTAAAGAGAAACTCTGTTCCCAGATGCCAAATGTAATTTTTCTGCTGAAAAAAAAAAAATTCCAAACCAAAAGGCTCCCAGCTAAAGCCTTCACTTAATAAAAATCTATTCCCCACACAGTCCTTCTCTGCAAAAACAAACTTCCACCATCTGTTCCTTCTGTGATGCCACTGGAGAAGAAGCATGATTGCTAAATTCTGTATCTAACAAGTGAAATTGAAAATGTGTGGACACATGAGAGATCTGGAATTAGATGAACTTAAATTCCTTTCCAACCCTAACCATTCTGTGATTCTATGAATAGTTTTAATGGACTCTAAAGATCTCAGAAAGAACTGTTTGGATTCTACCATCATGAAATTGAGACTTTCCTGGTAAAAATGTTTCATTTTATCAAACTTATGTCAGACTCTAGGATTAAAAAACCTCAACACAACACACAACTTGAAAACCAGGATATGGGTGTTTTGGCCATGTTGATTATGTTTGACAATGAGCATTATGATACACAGGCAGTTTTCAGACTTTCCTTCTTTTGATGCCATTTTACACTTTTACCCTAATTTTTAATTCTTTCTTTTCCAATTACATTTTCATCCCATGGGTGACCTCATTTGTAAGTTCTGTGGTCCCATTTGAGTTGTGATACCTAATCTCATAATTACTGTACTAGATGACTGATTATTTTTTTTTTAATGTCAGCACACCTGAGCAAACTGCAAATGTTTAAAAAGCAGACTGAGTAACTAAAACCCAATTTATTGGATGTTTAGAAAATTGTTATCACTTATAGATGGTACCAAGTGGGGAAAAAGGCAAATTATTGGGCATGAAGGGGCTTGTTGGGGAGAGTAATGAATTAAGTGATGGATAAACAGAAGGCGAGTGATGCAAGCAGTGACTGGTAAGAGTCTTGGCAAGGAACAAGCAATAAATGGCAGAAAATGTTTCACACAATGGGATGGACTGGTTGCTCAAGTTTCTGTGACTGTGTGACCTGTCACACCAGGTATCCTCCAAACCCAGAAAGGCCACAGAAAAGAGAAAGAGTGAATATTTTTTTCTTACTTATGAATTTTAAAAGGAACAGGTGTATTTTTTATGATATTTAAATATCAAGTAAATGTTATTTGATAATCATCTGTCACTTTGAAGAATTAAAAATGCTTCATGCTTGAGCTGTTGGTGTGTCATCACTTTTTCAAATTATATCAAGTATAAATAAATTATATTACTTACAATAAGATGCAGTTTTTGTTTTGCTGCAAAAGATTAAAATGAAAATTAGAGTGATGTTGCTTGAAGACTAAAAATACATCTTATTCTACAGCAGGCATTAGAGATTTTAACATAGAAAGTGATAGTGAAGCAGAGCAATGGATGTTAATGCTCCCTTGTGTCTGTCTGTGAGAGCTCTAATATAACAAAATATAATATTTTCTGATTCAAAAGTTTGTCACTTAAACATCACATAATAAGCATCAGCTTTTCAATATCCCTCATCCTACTTAACTAGCACACAGCTGTTTTGAAAATCTGTCTATAAGAGTCGCAGTACAGGATCAGGTAACCTGAGCCTTATTGTAGAAGCAGGATGGTAAAGAAATTCAATATTTATGGGTACAAAAACATATACTATATTTTTTTATATACTATATTTTTTTTCAGGGCACTATTGGTTAATTCAAGAAATATTCTTAACTTTGGGGTAATATTTTCCTGATATATGTATACTTGAGGTCATCATTTTGCTTTAAGGGGGCTGGAACAGTGGTTGTGTTGTAAGGAGGAGTGAAGGAGTAACTTCTTGTGCAGCTTGAATTTTTTTTTTTTTTCAATCATTCATTCACTGGTCTCTACCTCAACTTTCTGAACTTGGAGTGTTTGTACCTGTAAACCACTTTCAATTGGGTTGAAGCTGACTCTGAATCTCACCATCTTGCTGATTAAATAAAATTTGCATCATCTATTGTCTGGTAAGTGCTTGAGCTGCAATTGTTCTCACGGATGCAAAGTAATCCTAGGGATTGGTTGTTGTATAGAAATCATAGTCACACCATATTGGCAAATATCTTTCTCCTGGAATGAATTATTTTAAAAAGTATTGTGCTAGCATAAAAACATTCAAAGCAATTGAAAGTTTTGTACCTTGCTTTTCCTGTTGCCCGAGTGGTTGCAATAGGTTAAATTTCCCCAGGTTTCTTTGTGAGCCTGGGGAGTTTTGGATATGGTACTTGTTAGTAGATGCACTTGGGGTAAGCAACAGAAGTGAGTGAGTGGAAAGCAAAAAAGGAAGTGAATCTAAGGTGTGATGATTTTGTCTAGTAGCATTAGTATGATGAAGACATCTGGTCTGTCCATTGGCCTTAAAGGAGGCAACTGTATTTACGTCATTCCTAGCAGTCGTTCCAACAGTTTAACCATACTCTTCTTTATGGTAGTGGTAGCTCCACAACACTCAGGTCATCTGGGTCCATACTTTGCTGGTCTCAGCAGCAGGGTTTCTTTTTTTACTGCTGCTGCAATTACTGACTAATCTTTCTGCCCTAGCATAGAGAACAAACTGTCCTTTTTGTCTGCAATAGCTTCAAATGCATTTGAAGGCGATCTTCTGTATCTGTGCTCTCTCTTGAAAGGCAACCACAGTTCTACCTTCTCGTATGTTTTCCAGATCTCTGATTATATTATGACTCTGAAATCAATAATCATCACCTTCTTGTGTTCATGCATTGAATTTCAGGGCTAAGGAAAGCCATACACTCAATTTTGCTTTCTTGTTCAGGGTGTTGCAGTCTCGTGGAATGTTATTTTTGGAAACCACAGCTACTACTGCAGAGTTGTGTCATTGAACTGAGTGACAAATGATCTGTGGGGAAAAGCCATGGAAGAGTGTCCTGTTGGTGTATCTCTGAGAAAATCCCCTTTTATGCATAGGCAGCTGCAGTGCCTTCCCTCCTGCTTTTCAGCTTGTAAGCAGCAAAACAATAGAAGTCTGTCAGTGGCTCTAAACACAGTAGCTCAGATACTTTGATAAGCACATTTTTGCCTTGGCTAAGTAACAGCTACATCCTTAGCATTAAAATCCTAGTGACCTCAACAGCAGGTGACTTCAATGGCAGCGGAGTAGAGGGATGGGGCCCTAGCACTGCAGTTGTAATCATGGGGCTCCTGTATTGTAGCTGCAATGGGGGATTCCAGTTGAGCACTCTCCAGGCCCTGTGCAAGCACAGTGTGGTGAACAGCCTGCTGTGAAGGACTTAGAGTCTAAGGAGGACAGGACAGATCACAGTACAGAGGAGAAAGGGAAACAAGAGTGAGGTTTAACCAGGTAGTGTGCCACGTCCTGATTTTTGAAGAAGCAGACAAAAGTTAATGCTCTTTGCAGCCCCTTAGCTGCCTGAGTAGTTTCCTGTTCAGATCACCAGCCTCCCTGTGTGTGTGATTGCTCCTAGTTCCACTTCTGCCTGTATGAAACTGGTTAATAAAAATGTTTTAGTTAATAGCTTTCTGTAAACCAGACTCTTTCAACAAAGTCAGGCACATGAGAGCTGTGAGAGAGGAGCAGAGTGCTGGTTCCTAGGGCTGCAGGCTTGCCACAGCACCACAACCACTCTGAATAACATAATCTGACCCACAGAAGTGGAGAACAAAGCCCAGCTTGCTTATCCCAGTGCTCTTTTACTGATCGATACAGTATTAACATGAGGTTAGAACTCATTCCTGTACTTAAAAAAAAAACCCAAAAAACAAACCAAACAAAATAAACCCTCTCATACCCCTACATGCCTCTCATTTAATTTCTTTCTATAAAATGCTCTGCTGTAAAATGAGTGTGGCAGATGTCTAGTCTTCTGCGAAAAGATTATGCTTTGAAGCCACACAGTAGCCTCGCTTTTCATGGCGTTAATGATGTGGACTAAGCTTTGGGAATCGTATTTAAAAAAATACTCCAAATGGAAGTGGGTTAATCAATGGCTAGAGCACACCTGTATTTTTTATAGGTAATATGTGTGTATACAGGCATACAGAGTTCTTTTTAATTCTTCTTTTTCTCTAGGTGTGAGTGTATGTAGGCTGATAATTTCTTTTTTTTTTTCTCTCTAGTTTGAAATAACTGGAACAAGATTTTCTCTTTTGCATGCAAGCAGTATCCAGTGGTGTGGTTCTTGGTTGCTTGCTGCAGGGATCTCCCTCCAGTAGGAAGTGCATGTCTTTCAGAGTGAAGCTGTGGGCCAAGCAGCCATGGCTGCCTGGCACAGTCTTTTGTCAGGGACAAGGTATTAAGAGCAGCAATGTAGTGCCACCAACGTTATCTTCACAAATCCTGCACACTTGTAGAATTTGTCTGGGATGTTGTCTGGTAAGCTAGGAACCAGATGAGGAAAGCTAAGGCCCAGTCAGAATTAAACTTGGTTAGGGATGTGAAAGATAACAGGAAGGGATTCTATAGGTACATTGAGAATAAAAGACAGACTGGGGACAAAGTGGGTCCTCTCCGGAAGCTATCTGAACTGGCTACCCTGGATTTGGAGAAGGCTGAGGTTCTTAATGACTACTGACACTGGCAAATGCTCTGACCACACCACCCAAGTCTTGGAAGGCAGGTGCAGGAGATGTGAGAATGAAGACCTTGGGCTCACTGTAGGAGAGGATCTGTAGGAGAGGATCTGGTTCTAGACCATCTTAAGAACCTGAATGTGCGCAAGTCCATGGGACCTAAAGAAATTGATCCGTGGATCCTGAAGGAGCTGGTGAATTAAGTTGCTAAGCCACTGTTCATCATATTTGAAAAATCATGACAGTCAGGTGAAGTTTGCAATNAATGTGCGCAAGTCCATGGGACCTAAAGAAATTGATCCGTGGATCCTGAAGGAGCTGGTGAATTAAGTTGCTAAGCCACTGTTCATCATATTTGAAAAATCATGACAGTCAGGTGAAGTTTGCAATGACTGAAAAAAGGGAAATATAACCCCTATTTTCAAGAAGGAGAAAATGGATGACCCAGGGAATTACAGACCAGTCAGTCTCACCTCTGTGCCTGGCAAATCTTGGAGCAGATTCTACTGGAAGGCATGCTAAGGCACACGAAAAACATAGAGGTGCTTGGTGACATCCAGCATGGCTTAACTAAGGGGAAATCCCATGTGGCCTTCTATGATAGGGCTAAGGAACTGATAGACAGGGGTGGAGCAGTTGACATCACCTACCTGGATTGTTTATCTGCAGAAAGCAGGCTGTGTTACTGCTGGTTCTGCTGGTAAGTCCGTTTTAACAGCAGAGGCCTAAAGGGTGACCTGGTAGCTTTATAGAATTTTTTTGTGAAAGTCATCATTTTACCTCTATAAGCCAAATAATCTGAAGTGCTTTTATAACACAACATTTGGGATAGAAGTTATTAAAGGTGATCAGAAGCTCCCTATGGAGAAATTGCTTTCAGTAGGCTCTAAAACCTTTGGTGGGAAAAACTTAGCATTTGCATGCACTGTGCTACCGCCTTCGTTTGAATGAGATCTTGTTTGTGAGAGAGCTGCTTCACTCTGTTCTGCCAAGCTCAGTTCTAGGTAACCCAGGAAGACTTCCCAGGAAGCTGAGAGTGTGTTTCTTTGTTGCAGAGTATTACCAAAGGGAATCCAAGGGCCTTTGGCTAAAAAATGTAAGCTGACCTGCAGTATGCAAGTGCAGGGGGTCAACCATTTGATGTGGGATATATCTTCAGGCCATTTGAGTAGCTTCGTAGCTAAGTCTCAAAATGCAACTTCCTGCATTTGTGACCCATGGACCTTTCAAGTACAGTGGAAGTCTTGATAGATCAATCATGCAGTTTCCAGGACTCTCAAGCATCATTTGCTTCTCAGCTGGCTTTCTGGTAGTTGAAACAGGACAATCATCCAACATTTTTCTTGTGAACTAAAGTGTGTTTTATTAAAATCATATATTGTAAAAATTTAATAAAGCAGCTCAAACTTTTTCAAGGCTAGACAATACTTTGAAAACTGGTTCCAAATCCCTGGCCTCAATATATGAATACTAATTGTATCTTATCTACTGTGGGTTATTGAAATCCCAACCAGTAGGAAAGCTAATCTGACATCTCCATTCACATACACCTTCTTTTGAGCTTCTTTACAATTCAGTCAGTGTTATCAATGATTAAATATTCCAGTGCCTACAGTTTTAACCTTTTTTTTTTTTTTTAATCCCTNTATTGAAATCCCAACCAGTAGGAAAGCTAATCTGACATCTCCATTCACATACACCTTCTTTTGAGCTTCTTTACAATTCAGTCAGTGTTATCAATGATTAAATATTCCAGTGCCTACAGTTTTTACCTTTTTTTTTTTTTTTTAATCCCTTAACTTTTCTTTTTGGTTGTTACTTTCAGTTAGTGAACAGCTCATTTTTGAGTAAAGACATTATGAAATTCACTTAAAATGATTGCTTGAAGATTTTATTAAAAAAAAAATCTCTATGGACAGACTCTGTCCTTCATTACAACAATAGAAATCCTCATTGTTTTCAGCAGTACCATTCTAAATTTGCAGGAAGGTTAGAATCAAAACTAAAAGATGAAAAATAAATTTGAATGTGTGAGCCATCAACTGAAAACAGCACAGGTGTTTGTTTTCATTGTGAATCATTTTGCTCACAGCTAACATATAATTACTGAGACCATACTTAGGTAGGTGTGTGCAACTTGTGGCAAGATCAAAGCAGATGGACCCAGGTCATTGAAATTAGAATTAGATCCTATTAGTACAATAATGGTTAAAACTGTATGTATTTTGTTTGTGTTTTCCAGAGCTTGCATTTCATTCATTTTGTGCAAGTTATTTCTAAATTGAGTAGCTCTTGTCTAATTTCACTGTTTATGTTCAGCTTTAAGTACATTTTAAAGTTTAAGTACAAACCAAAGTTACCCAGGCCACTCTGCATTTTATACTCACATCAGAGATCCAGGCCTAGGACAATATCAAAGTATGTACTAATATGGTTGAAAAAAATACTACAGTCCTTGGACCTTTGACGAACTGGTGTTTCCTTTGCAATTAAAAAAGCAGCCATCTATATATTTTCTGTTTATGTGAATTTTCTGGACTTTTTGTGCAACCTTGATTAATTTACTTATTTTCAAGCACCCCTATTTTAATAACATGACAGCAAAGAGAGGAATTAAGTTGAAGAGAGACCTTTTTCTGAGACCTTGCAAAGGAACAGATACTTGACTCCTGCATAGGAAAGCAAGGTTTTCTCTTTCTTTGTGATGACTCACTATGTGTCAGATAATGGAATCCTATTAGTACTGCCACAGGAGTATTAAGAAGGTTTTAGTGTTTTAGTGGAGAGAGGAAAAAATGAGGGCAAAGAGAATTTTGCTTAAAGAAAAATCAACTTTTGAGAAACACTAGATGAGGCCTTTGTTTCCTTAATTAAAGTTACCAGAGAAGATGAAGGCTGACAAGTAGTTGAATTTGGATACTGTCCACTGTGTGTATACAGACTGCTTGGAACTTGGAAGAACCCCATCGCAAATAATTTGAAATGCATTAACTCACAGCAGTCCTGCTAATCTATAGGGATTTTGTTTGTTTGTTCGTTTTTAGTATTTTCACTTCTTAACCAAAAAGTATCAAAGTCTGGGCTTCAGCCCAGCGTTTTAAGAGTGTTTTAAGCTGAAAGAGTTTGCTTTATCTTTTATCAGATACAATGCTGCTCTGTTTCCACAGGACTTCTCTCTTATGTCTGCATGAGACTCAAGTCAGATTTTTGCCTGTGTGGGGCCTGCAGTGGGTGCACAGTCAATATATTCAACTTTGGGTAGTTTTCTCTGTTTATAGAAATATTTCTTGTTTTTCTTCAAGTCATAACTTCTGGAGTCATGCATTAACATGACAGTCTAAATTTTCATTTAATGAAAGTAGTAAATTTTTCACCTTTGTAGTTTCCAAATGGACATTAACCTTTAATGAATCAGTCATGAAGATGCCACAGGACTACTTGTTTTGTAGATCTTGAGTAGTAAGAAAATTTGTAGCCTTTGTAACTTTTGATCAGCCTATGTCATGATTTTTCAATATCTAGGCAACTGGTTCTGTACAAAACAAACTGGTAACCTAGAGCCTTTGCTGGTATAGAGTGTTGTAGATCCATGTATCTGTGGCAGTGGGTGAATAGGATCTAAATTTAGGATATTGAGAACAGGATCTAGATTTGCATTTTGGTATCTGATACATGTACATACTTTTAAACTGCAACGTACCATATATATTTGCATTTTACATGTCTAAGAAGCACACAGGCTTCAGCAGCCATGTCTGAACTCAGAATTCCTACAGTTGGATAGGAGATGAATGCACAGTGCTCTTTCTTATCTTTTTAACACTCCCCCCCCATTTGTTACTGTATGTTTTGCTCTTTGTTTAAATATAATGATCACAGCATAGATTACAGGGCCAGGGCTCAGGGAAATGTTTTTAAGCATTCCAGGACAATAAGGAGAAAAATACATTTCTTTTGAAACTTATAACAATTTGCAACAGTTTTGTAAACTGGTGATTTGAAAATGGCTGATCACTGCAAAATATGAAAATTAAGATTGTTCTGCACCACTCTCCCTCAAAAGGTATAGGAATTTTGCATTTAATTGTGATTTGACATGTTCAAAATTGTGCAATTCAGACATTAGCTAGAGACATCACTGGAGGCAGATCTGACATGTTTCGTAATAGCTATTGAACTATTGCAAGCATGCTATTATGCTGTAATGAAAGGGGTCTTCTCCTTCTCTTTTCAACTTGCAGATCTTGGAGAGATACCATATGTCATTAGTTCTTGGCACAGATTCTGGGAAAAGGAGTTCTCCAAAGTGCTGCAATATATGCAAGGTCTTTCCCTTGAAAAAGACAAAGGAAATACATTTTTGCCCAGCTGAACCTCAATATTTCGCTAAAGTGTATAATGGTTACAGGACTTAAAATATAATTTCAATCACAATGCACTTTTTGGAGAATGATGCAGCTGAAGTTCTTGTTAACCCAAGAGGATAGGATTTGGCCCTCTGTGATCTGTGGAAGCAAGTAACACAAATGCTATCCATTATATTACAAGTGGGATATTCTCTACTGAGTGCCTCTAGTCCAGGGACATCTAGCTGTGGGAAACACCTGTACAGAATCTTAGACAGAAAGTAAGCTCTCCGGATCTGTGGCTCTGCTGAAGCTTCATTCATCATTGTTCTGTGTGGGGGAAAAAAAGCTGTGCTTGCAAAAGTAACAAGTGAATCACAGTGGTGGTGTACTGGGCATCTGAGACTGGGGTCTGCCTTCCTTTAACCTTGCTGGCATTTCTACACTTGCTCCAACTTGCCAGGGTAGAGCCTTCAGTAATGTACGTAAAGGAAACATTAAATTCTCTGATCTTCTTGAGAAATTGTTCAAACACCTGATATTATAAGGTTGATTTAAAATTTAATTGGTGAAGTATGCATGAAATAGATTAAAAGTCCTGGCACTCAATACCTAGAACTTAAAAAAAAAAA
>NDXB01008392.1:135482-152480 GCA_002631895.1 Agapornis roseicollis | reverse complement strand
GACCCAAAACCAAGAAATTAAAAAAAAAAAAAAAAAAAAGCAGGTATCATGTTGAGGATATGAATTTATTCCTTTTCTGTTCAGTTCTTTGCTGCAAAATTAACTTCTGCAGGAAATACATCCCTTGACTATAATTTCCTTATAATATAGCAGTAACTTTCTGTTGATAACCATCTATGATATGTTAATCTCTATTCAAGATTTTGTGTGAAAGTGCCTTTCAAGAATTTTGGCAACTTCTCTCAACTCCAGATGCCACTGAAATATCTACCTACCCAGCTAGAGAATGAGTAACATCTGCAAATGCATCAGGTAGATTCAGTTGAGAGGGGATGCCTCTTGAAGAAACATCACATTGTTTCAGACAGTCAAAACCAAAACAATCCAGATGGAACTCTGAAAAGTAACATAGGAACCTTGAAATCTTAACAGATAATGAGATAAAAAGAGATGAGTCTGTGGCCATAGCCAATGAAATTTTATGTTGAGCTTCCTAGAAATGCTATTTTTATTGCTGATGGGCAGCAGTTTCAGAAATGGGCAAATGCTAAGTTCTTCATGCACGCTCTCTATTAGAAGAAAAAAAATCACCACTTTTGTAGATTCACAACCTTTTAGGTTTTTGCTTTTTAGATTTTGGCTGTTTCTTTTTTTGGTGGGGGAGGAGTAGGAGGGAGGAGGTGGGGGTTAGTTTTGTTGGTTTTTTTTCTGTTTGTTTTTTAACTAGAAGTAAAGCATTTTTAGGGAGCAGCAGGATACTGAGTGCTCTCTATGACTCTGTTTGCAAGTCTTTTAGAATCAATAGTAGAGTTCCTGTTAATGCCAGTGGACTTTGGATCAGGCCCTTGACATAAAACCAGCTCAAAATCCGGATGAAAGGACCATCTTTCCTAGTATTGCCTTCCATGAGTATGGTCAATTCTTAGGGAAGCCGCATTCTGGAAGCCAAGACTTTAAAGAATTCCTGAGATGCAGGTTATTACTGATCCAGCACATCATTAATACTTGATAGGCCTTTTTTCACATTAATTTGTTTAATCACTGTTGGAGTCAACTTATGTTTTGGCTTCAAGAGCATACTGTAGCACTGCCTTGCACAGCTGATTCCTGCATATTGATGCATTTTACATAACAGCCTGCTTCACAGAGGTCTGTATGGGTTCCAAAATCATATGAAAAGGTAAGGGCAGTTCACAGGCCACATGCAGAAATGTGGATGGAATTAATTCAAGGTGAATAAACACTGAAATAATGGTGAGTTTCTCATGGTCAGGATCACCAATCACCATCTAAAATATAGTAAGGAATGATTTGAAGTATTTGCAAGGCAAAGACAGAGTTCATTATTTGGCAGTGGTAGCCTAGGATGGGTAAAGGACCATAGTGTTAATTCTTATCTTTCTTTGGGGACTGGCTAATTTGAATGTTAGGTTTTTTTAGTTTTTGATTTTTTTTTATTATTTATTTGTTTGTTTGCTTTTTAAAAGAGAGAAGAAAAAGAAAGAAGGTAAAATACAGACAGGCATTTTATTCTTTATAGCTACACTTTTGGTTAACAATGTGTCATTTAGGTGTCAGTTTTCAGATACTCATTTTCAGAAACATTGGAAAATTCAGCACTCTGGTACTAAATCATAGGGATTTGTTTGACTTCTGTTAGGATAAGAGGGAGTGCCTTTATTTGTATTAACTGGAGGAGGATTGTGAGCTATTATCTTACTTTGTTATCTGAGCTAGGAGTGTACAAGGAAGTTTCTTCTACTAGTGGTTGAGCCGCTCTTCAGATAAAGCCTTCCACAGGATCCCTGTAGCCCTAATTAATCAGCTGTTAAAACAGTAGTTGATAGACAGGCTTGCTTTAAGTTCGAATTGCCTGTGATCAGAGATAACAGGTGGGTCCCATTTGGCAGCAAGATATAAAAGAAGAGTGATCTGCTATCAAAATGATTATGGCACTCAAAAATTGAAGTTTGCAGAAGCAACCAGTAAAACAGAAAATCTTTTTTACTTTGAGTAATCAAAATACCTTCACTTTGGTGATTGTTTTAGACAGGTCTGAATTCATTTTGTAAATCTTTGTACTAAGAGCATGAATTTGAACAGTAAATTTAGGCTTCTGGAGAACACTTGCTACCACAGTAATTATTGCTAAAATCATTGGCAGGTAACATTAACAAGGTGCTATAGCAACTCCTGCTCCCACAGGACAGGCTTATGGCTAGCACACTCAGGCAGCATGTGGGGGGGCTGTAGGTTAAATGGCTGTGTTTCAAGTCAGGAATTTAACGTGCCTATCTCTTTTTGTGTCAATGCCCCAAGTCCTAGGATGTGGAGTAAATTCTTTCCTTACTCAGTTCATATTTAATAAATTATGCAGAATAGTACAGCACCAGTGGTGTGGGGGGAATATTATATCCCAGTAGGTGGGTCACTTACCTGGGTGCTATGGCAGGCCCAGGCTTGAGTTCATCTCTCCTTGGTTTAGAACCACAAAGAATGCCCTTTTTTTTCCTCACATTCAGCATTAGAAGTCAGAGAGATTAGAGGGATAATGGCAGACTTTTTGGGCAGTAGGTACTTGTTTTATTTTAAAACATTATTTCATTCTTGGCTTATTTGTATCACACCAACCAACACAGGCATCTCTTGGGACACTATTAGTTGTGGCATGAAGAGTGATAAAAACTGTCAGTCTACTTCAATTTACATTTTAAATTCTGTGGATGTAGAAGAGGGTAACTGTTTCAGAGGGGCATGCAGAGGGCCTAAAAGAAATGGATTTATCTATAAACAGCCAAACATCTATCATGTTTTTTAGCCTGGGCATCGTTTCATATAACCATGTTCACAAATGGGACAAAAGTCCCTCTAAAACAGAGATACAATTTTTTATTTTGGCCCTTCTCTATTCAGGTGAATACTTGTCTATTGACACCATTGTTTAGTCTCAAGACTGAAGCTTATCAGTGCTTCAGGAATGAAATTACCACTGGCTTCATATGGATGAAAGCAAGTGAATCACTGGTCATGTAATAGTCACAAACAGGGCAGCAGCATGGCCAGTAGCCTTTTCTTGAGATCAAAACCCTAGTATTTTTAAAAATGTGCTGCAGACCTCAGTAGATCTCATAATTCTCACTGTCTCTGTACCTATAATCAGTGTGTGTAGATTTACTTTTTCTCCCAAGGGTGCCTTTGTCATTGGGACAGTTCTGTTTTCCACATTCACCCATAGACAGACATTGTCTTTCATTTGCTTTCCAAATTCTGTATTACATCATGGTCCCTCTGTTTCTTGGTCCTTATCTCTGCTAGAAACTACATCCTCCTTATATTTTAGTACTTGTTATTGCTTTGCATTCTTTGCGGGCCTGTTCAGCTGTCCTTGTCATCTGGAGGCATGTTCCTCTAGGGTAATACTTCTTTCCCTTGTAAGTCTTGTAAGCTGTAAAGACATATGCTGCTCTTAAACCACTGACAGTTTAGTTTAACCCCAGCTGACAACTGAGCCCCACACAGTTGCTAGCTCACTCACCTCCAGTGGGATGGTAAAGAGAATGGGAAGAGTAAAAATGAGAAAACTCATGGGTTAAGACATACAGTTGAATAGGTAAAGCAAAAGTGATGCACACAAACAAAGCAAACCAAGGAATAAATTTACCACTTCCCATGGAAAGGCAGGTGTTTAGTCACCTCCAGGAAAGTAGGGCTCCGTCACGTGGAATGGTTACTTGGGAAGACAAATGCCATAACTCTAAACATAGAACCATAGAATCAGCTAGATTGCAAAAGGCTTTTAAGATAAGTCCAGCCATTACCCCTCTTCCTTCTTTTTTCCCCCAGCTTTATATGCTCAGCATCGCATCACATGGTATGGAATATCCCTTGGGTCAGTCAGTGTCAGCTGTGTCCCCTCCCAGCTTCTTGTGCCCCCCTTTCTGCTTGCTGGTGGGGTGGGGTAAGAAGCAGAAAAGGCCTTGACTCTGTGAGAGCACTGCTCAGCAATAACTAAAACATCCTGAAATTGTTCACCCTGTTTCCAGCACAAATCCAAAAAATAGCCACATATTAGCTACTGTGAAGAAAATTAACTCTGCCTTAGCCAAAACCAGCACAACCACTCACTATATAGGACATCATATAGGTCTGCAAGATTACATGTGCACCCCACTGCTTTCAGCTCTGAGTGTAAAATTTGTGCTCTTTTTTTCATGGGTAAACCCCATCCCCTCTGCATAGTCTTATTCTGTTTGGGCTGGTGCTTCTCACCAAATATCTCTATCTGATCTTCCAGTGTTTTAGATGTTATTTTTGACACCTCAGTTTGACTTGCTCCTAATTTTTTCTTTACTGATTAAATGGTAAGAGCAAAAAAGTTCTAACTTTCTGTTTTCCCTTTCATCCCTCAATATTCATCTCTCTGTACTGATTCAAGTCTCAGTTCTGCTATGCCCTCTGCTTTTCTTCTGAAATTCCAGCATCCTGGTGGTCACTCCTTTTGATGCAGTCTGTTTTGCTCTGTTTCAAGGTGCTGCTTCACCCTTCAGATAATTATGCTTCTTTTCTTGTGGTATCTCTTTTAGGTCAGCTGCTTCCTGCATGTATCGTCTACCACCTGGTGGGTAATAATATGACAGTACTTCATGTTTCTAAAATTAATCTCTCTTATTTATTCTGAAAACTCTTTACAGAGATGTTGTAATTAATTTAGTGCTGCTATAGCAGCTGTGTGCATGTATACTATCTCTCCAGTGTACTGGCCAGTAGCAATCCAAGTTCAACACAGATTGCTACCCAAGGAGTCTGCAGCTGCTCAGCACCAGATCAGCAGGGCATACAGCCATTTAGAGGTCTTCTCACCAGTTCAATATGCATTACTCCCAGGTACCGTTGACCAGATTTTCAATAGCACTCCTTTGCCAGGGATTCTGTTGAAAGCAGAGCAGTGACTACAAAAGTCATCCCTCCTTAAGACACAGCAAATGGCATAAGGGATGCAAACCTCACACCTGTGAGTCCACAGGTGTGTGATGTGATGTCCCCATTCCTCCCCAACCTTCAGAGCAGATTTAGCTAGTGATGTCAAAAAAGTCACTTTGGGGACCCATACTTTGCTTCTGTTTTAGTTGCATATCATGGAATGAAACAGTAACACTTGGAACTGTAATATAATGGTTAAATGTACATTTAACCTTTAACTAAACATGTGCACACACAGAGGCTATACTAAGGGCACATTAGAAGAAATATTTCCAGCTGAGGGATTTATTAACAATAATGGTAGCAGTTCCCCTAAATCCTCATGTATCTCGTTAAAATATACCTATTAGTCACAGTCTGAAGCCTACAAACCCCAGCAGTTTCCAAGTTAAACTGAAACTTCATCATTAACATATCCTATTGTGCCTAGGTAATGCAACACCCTTTAACTTTTCAAATTCAAAGGTATCTTTTCTCAATTGAACTTAAAATAAATTTTGTCTTGTTAATACAATAGGTTCTGCTGTAGTTAGCCCAGTCTGTAACTCTTGATCATGTAAATGTTTTCTCTCTCAACCAACACTATCTATGAAGGGACGGTGTTACCAGACTATCTCTGAAATCCTAAAGAGGAATAGAATATAAAATATAATATGCTTCCTCTAGTAGTAGATGATAACATTGAAGTATGGCAGTGGTGAACTGTCAGGTACTGGATTATTGGTTTTGAGATTTTTTAAAATAAAGACTGATAGCTTGATGTGTAATGCCCGAGTCATTCTAGTGATATGAATGCCTGAAGAAACCAGAGTAACTCATTTAGCAATGTCATTATGACAGAAAGAGACATTAAAATGAGCACCCCATTTTTTCACTATGTAGTTATGCCCATTCCAGACATGAGATGAAGTTGTATTTGTGTGTGATGAGAAAGGTCTGTATTACAGATGGTGTAGTGCAGCATAGAGAGGATGAGCCTGGGAGTAAATGAGCAGGCTTAATTGTTGCCTGTAGAGTTGCCTTTCCTGGCTATTCCTGAGTTACTGAAGAGTGTAAATTTAAAAGTAGGTTAGCATATGTGGAGGTCTGTACTAATGCTATTGTCTTGTTTCTGATACATGAGGTAACTCACTGTTGGCTCAGATAACTCTGCACTGTAGATATAATAGAAACCAATGCTTTTATAGTTTTGATAATGGCATAAAATTTTCAGCTTTTTGATGGGAAGCTGAAATAAGGAGTACCAGCAAAAGCAGAATCCACAGTGATATACTGGTAAAATATTTGGAACATAGACCTGCATCAAATATAATTTCCTCCCAGTTTAACAGCAGAGATAAAAGTGTTACAGTGAAAGTGAATATCAGATGCAGTAAGTCCTGCTCTTTTTTAATGGAGCACAGCAGAAAAATAGACATCTGCGCAACCCTACTGGTGTTGCTTTCATTTTCACTGTAGTAGAAACAGCCCTTCACCTTTGGATTGGAATCAGTGGGTGAAAATACCCTCCCATACAAGAAAAAATGTCTGTAATTACATTGTATGTGTATGTTTATTTCTCCTTCCCTTCCCCAGTGTAGAGGGGAGGGAATATATTAATATATTGCAAATATTTTTTTTCTGCCTATAGGTCCCTAGATGGTCCTTGTTAACCTGTGACCAGTACACCTGCTTTCAACAAAATGCACTCTCTGCCAGACCTAGCACATGAGTTTGTTCAGTCAGGAGTTATGGTAGGGCTTCTTCCAGTAGCTTAACTATTAACAGTAAGCAGTGCAATGAGTCATCTCTACTTTAATTTTAATTAGAGCTGCAGTGAGCTCAAGCTTGAGGTATTTTTTTCACGTGCAGAGCTCAACAGCTGAAACCAGCAACACTCTCCTGGTACTAGCTGTGCAGGGATTTCTGTAAAGCAACATTATTAGGTGGTTGTGGATGCAAACAGTAGAACAAAATCAACACAATTTACAGATTTGCAGGGGCAAGTTAGCATAATTCCGGTTGGTTTAGACAGGCTGAAGATGTTCTACTTACTTTGTTTTTGGTTTCCCCTCTCCCATCCCACCTCTGAAAGGGAAGCCTAAATAAGAGTGAGACAGTGCTGGACAAAGAGGAAATGAGTATTTAGATGTGAAGGTTGTTTGTTTTACATGTATTTAACTGATTACATTTTAGATATGCTTAACTAGCTTAATATGAAATTTTTGAGCCACAAAACAACTGGAAAAATATCTCCACTGACTCTTGTAGTCAAATGATACATTTGCATCTTAAGCACCTTTTGAATTCATTTCACATCCAGCCCATGGATAAGCCTAGAACTTTCCTGTACAATGCAAAGTTCTGATGAGCTATCCCTGATAATGCCTGAGACCCATTAAAAAATTGTCAGTCTTTAAAATGAGGAGTGAATCCAGTGGTCACCTGAGCTGTAGTGCCAGCCCTTGCCAAAATGGAACTGCAGTCAATCAGCTACTCTAACACAGATGATAGCTTTACAGGATGATAGTTCTTGAAATGTATTGGAAAGCAGTAGGAAAACGTGTTGTGGTGTTTAGCATTTTGATACACCTTGGTGAATTAAAATCCTTAATAGAGTGTTCAGTTTTTTTTCTGATCCATGTGGTTATCTGTAGAGGAAAATCCAATTTCTTAAACCTGTATGCTTTGCAATGTCAGTGCAGTTGGGAGCTGGCTGTCAGAGACCTGGAACCTGCTCTTGTGGCTTCCATCAGCTTGGCCACAGCTGCTCTTTGCAATGCTTCTTTCTTGCCCGTGTTTTATTTTGTGTCTTGTTTTTGAAATTTTGTTGGGGCAGAAGGCATCATGAGGTTTCTGGGACTGTATCCTTAATTTCTGCAAGCAGGGCCACAATGAAGGTCATGCTGTTCATTATACATGCTATTTATTTCTCAGGTCCTATAACTGTTCCTTTCTACAAATGCATTAGGCAAGTAGTGATTTAAGTTGCTTCTTATAATGGGTGTGTTCATTTTTAATCTCGGTTGCACTGGGATTTCTTTTGCATCCCTAGTTAATAGGTAGGAGGACGGGTTGTAATGGAACAACCAGTGTGGCAATGTTGAAAGGGTAGAAAGCAAGCTGTGCTGGGCCAAGGACCTGGGCTCTCCAGAGTGCTTCAAAGCAGAACACAAAATATTAATCAAAGAGCAAGTGCTTCTTTCTGCACAGCCTAAGTGCAGAATCCCTTGTTCTGGGGTGCAGGCAGAGTCATGCTCATCACGAGGTTTCTGTAGCTCAGGTCTAGATGGCTCTAGCAGTACTTTTGCTTAGAGGGCAGAGACAGTCTTTGGTGAGAATAACCCCAGAATAGCCCCAGACTCAGGCTATCTGCCTTGCTCCTTATTCCCGCAGCTATACTGGGTGGGCTGGGAGAGAAGCTGGAGTGGCAGACAGCTTGTGTGTGGCCGGTAATATTCAGGCAGGAGATCTGATGTGCAGACAAGCAGCAGGGAAGGGCATGTGAATATAGCCAGCACTGCATTTGGAGAGAGACCTCATACTGGTTATACTGGGGTGTATTGTGACAGCCTGCTGTTTTCCACAGTGCTTGCTGAATTGGTGCACTAGTGTGTCAGTGGGGCACGTGAGCCAGGGGGCATGCAGCTTCTTGCTGGACTGGGCTAGTTTCCTGGGCAGGAAATTTGATGTTTCTCTTTCATGAAGAATAGCCTTGATACAAGATGTCACTTGGTAACATTTTTCATGCAAAAAGGCCACACTAAATAATAAAGATAAATGCAGATGAGAGAAGATCAGTGAGGAGCAGAGATTAATTGCTAGAGGAACTGGAGAATAACCACAAGGATGGATAAGACAAGGAGTTAGAGATTGAGGTATCAGACGTTGTGGACAATATTGACAATGAGCATGGATATGAGGAATATGAGTGAAAGGGAAGAAAAAGAACTGTCGATTCCCCCTTCTCTAGCAAGTGATCCTAGCTGCTTGGCTTCTGTACCTTCTAGTTCATGACCATTGGCCCCATTGGCCCAGCATTGGAGCAACCAACCCTAATGTGCTCCCCTGCTTGATGAGTAAAATCTTTTTGCATATTCAGTAGCTTGGTTGAGGTCTGAGGTCAAGAATTCAGGTTTTCTTCTTCTTCTTCGTCATGTGATGATGACTCCTGATCAGATGCTGGCCCAGGTGGTGAGTACATTGTTTCTTCATCTTGCTTCACACTTCTCTCCTGAACAGTAGGATGCCTTTTATTAATAGCTGAGATGTGTGTTGGTACACGTGAGGAGCTGGATAGATCAGATAGATCGTCCCTCAGTTGTTTGAGATCCTGGGACAGTTTTTCCACAGCTGACATGATGGAAGGGGTGAAATTGTCTTCAAACTCTCAGAGTCCATGAATTATTTCATCCACTGTTAGTGGTACTATGGCATTCCAGGTTAATGTTGCTAATGAATGGGCATATGATGATGGTGCATTCCATGTCAGCTTCCTCCACATGGGTTGTGTACATTCAACTTCATCTGGGTCTATGGGTTATTTGCCCTGTTATTTGGCTTGATGTGATAGATCATCTCTACGATGGCTGATTCCTTCAGAGACTGAATGCCTTTGTCTAAAGTAGTCCACTTGGCTGAATGACTCAACCCTGGCGATCAGTGGGGTGACAGATGTCGCAGCCAGATCGCCCTCACATCCACTCTTCCCTTATGCTCTGTAAAAAGACCAAGAGGAAGACCAGCATGGGGAAAAAAGCACAGGAGAAAAGGTTGGTGAGGTGGGTTAGTTAAAAATCCAACAGTAATTTAGATTTTTAAAGCTAAGTGACATAAACAGATACATGAAGAGGTTTGTCTTTTTTAGGAGCTAGAAAATATCTGATTCTGATCTGGAATTACACCTTTCTCTGTCTTTCTCTCTACTCTTTTTTGTTTTTACAAGTTTTAGTAGTAAAATCTAAATTGCTAAGTAGCTGAAAAATTGTATTCAAGAGTATCCATACAGTGATTTGTCATTACTGTGGATTTTTATGTCTTCATGTAGTTAATGTAACCTTTTTTTGGAGAGAGTTGGAAGGCAGCATTCAAAAAATCAGTTTCCTTACTTCACCACTGATTTGAATTGCCTTAATTGAAACCAGTATTATTTCATTTGATCTTATAATTAAACAATGTAATTTATATTAAACCATTAAATAATTTGTCTAATTGCCTTTACACTGATTGTATCTTAGCCTTTTTTCTTTTAAATTATTATTGGACCCAAGCGGTTATCTACTGAAAACCAGTAAGCTGCAAGTGAAGAAAAGATCTTTCCTACTTGTGGGGATTTTTTTTTTTCTAGGTTCTCTGATAAAATACTGTGTTAAAATATAATCACGCAGTCCCTGATTCAAATGTTTAAGCATATCATTGCACTGCTGCTCAGTAAACTTTGGGCCTTTTTTGAATCAGAGTCTAAATGATGAAAAGGCAGACTCCCATTGGAAATTAAAGCTTTGCATCCCAGGGAGGGAAAAGATGGTCTCATACTAGCAAAAGAAATTGGCTTTATTTCTCTTTTGATATCACTGACCTACAGAGAGTAACCTCGGTGAGTTACTTATCCTAAGCACTGTCTGCTTGCTGCATATACTTGAGAATGCTCACTGCTTTCTGGGAAATAGTATGAGGCAGTAGAAGCTGTAAACTATGCTCAGATGTGTAGGGCTTAGGTGACTAATGGAGTACGACAAATAATGCATAGCAAACAGTCAGCTTTATAATCTCTCTTTAAGTTGAAACCTATTTATATGCATTCAGATAACATTCTTTCATAGAAATACATTTGCAGAGATGCTGAAAGGTTCCCTTGTACTTTGAAAAATCTGTTCGCAGTTCACATAATTGAGTATAATTAGACTTGCTGAAGTTAAGAGTATTGTGCAGGAATACCCAGGGTGTATATGGTCTCACAAGAACTTCAAAAAGAACTCACCTGTTGCAGTGAATTCTTGCTTCTGTTGTCATGGTCCCTAATTATCATAAAATCCTATAGAATCATATAGAATAGTAAGGGTTGAGAAGGACCTTAAGATCATCTTCTTCCAACCCCTCTGCCATGAGCAGGTATGCCTCACACTAGACCATGTCACCCAAAGTTCTGTCCAACCTGGCTTTGAACACTGCCTTAATTATCACATTGCCGTATGCAATTCAAAGTGAGAACCTCCTGATCATGCAGGAAAGTGCATGTATCAAAATAAGTAGTGGTGTGAGAAATCAGAATGGATGAGAATGCATAAGCTGATTCTTCAGGATAAAATTATTTGCTTGTAGGTCTGTCAGAGTTCAGTTTTTTTAGGATGCTCACCTCTGCCACTTGTTGGCAACAGTACCTGTCACCTTAAAAGAATGAAGAAGAGACAAGACACAGCAACATGTTTAAGAAAGTTGGGAGCAAGCATCAGGAGAAAGAAGATAGACCTGTGATGGTTTGATGCACCATGCTTATTTTGCAGTCTTTGTGTGTTTATTTCTTGTGTCATATTGAATAGTTGCAGTCATAAATGTGGTTTTGTACAGTCTGTAGTCATCTTCTTGCTGTGATATAGTTGGACTTTGCCATGAACAGAAATTCTGCAGCATATTCATTGCTTATATGCTGAGCAGGTGAGATAGTTTAGTGTCAGTGGAATAGGCAATACCTTTGCATCTGAGGGAGGTCTTCCAAAATGATGTTCTGCAGGTGATCAGACTTTAGCTTCTAAGCAAAAAACTGATTGCTTTACATCCATCTCACTGATACCCGTCCTGACTCCCTATGAACCTGTCCAGTGCTTTGCTTTTTTTATTGATCTTGCTGTTACTAAGGCATATAACTATGGACTGCATTAGTTAGATTAAAATTTACCACGTATTTCATGGATGTATACTGTCGCTTTATGCACTGTGCTCTAATACCTTTGCATTGGTGTTATCATAACATTTTTGAATCACACATATGCAATTTTGCCATCTGTCATTGTTCTTTTCCTTAAGGGCTCTTACTCTGTTGAGCTTACTCAGACAGCCAGATTTTCCCTAGTCATCCTTCTATCTATTTAAAAAAAAAAGTAATTGTTTAGTTTCAAGCCTATTTCTTAGCAGTATTTCTGGTAAATTGTAGTTGGATTACTTATTTCTTATGACCTCATTTGTTCTTTCTCTTTCTATATTCTAGCACTAATTACTCATGATGTGATTAATGTTCCACATACCTGGTAGCTTTGTTCTTTTTCATTTTGAGATAATGTTAATTAGTCCAACTTTGAAAAAACACTTGCAGTCCTGATCATATGTCACATTTCTAATTCTTGCTTAGAAACCAGAGGTAAGATAAATATCTGAGTAATCAGAAATATATTTATGCAACTATACTTGCAGAAACTTTCAGTCCAGGTATCATTGTCAGAAGTACCAACTCCATTTAAGAGAATGACTATAAGCAGTTCTTTGTTATATTTGTTTTATTATGTAGGATTAAAGCAAAGGCTATAATATCATTCCAATGTCTTTTCATAGAACTATACTGAGGCTTTTTTCAGTTTGAAGGAAAACCTCCCCGCACCATAAATCACAAAAATCTCTGCTCTTCAAAAATGCCTAACTCATTCAGGCACATTTTTAAAACATCTACTAAATATCTGAAGTATTTTGTGGTTTCCTGTATTGATAGTCTTCTGCAGTGAATATTAAATTGCATGAAACTGCTTGATTTTGTTGACTCTAGACAGGATGAGATCATAATATAATAGCAGTTAGAGGAAAAAATAAAGAAACAAGCATTTTAGATACAATGCATGCTAGTCACATTCTTGCTATGCCACTGCAAGGTGATCGGATATGATGAGGATAGGGGTAGTTCAGCAGCATAGAGAAGAAAAAATAGCAGTTACTTTCTGAGCACTTTGGTTTATCTTGCAATGTCTGCTTTCTTTGCAAAATCACTAACAGTCACTATTACTGGAATTGTTAAAGTAACCTTTAAATTGTTTTACAAATATCATGTTGTGGATGCAATCTACATTTGCACAATAGTCAATTGCCCATCCCAACTTAAAAAAAAATCACAAAACCAAAACCAAAAATGAAACAAATCAAACCAACCAACCAAAAAACAAACAACCCAACAAAAACCAGAGTGCACTTCAAAGTATTTCAAGAAAATTCGATCAAGTATTTTTAGAAGTGCATCTGTAGTCCTTAGCTTTGCAATAATGTCACCGTTTATATGATGTTAGAAGTGATTTTTGCCCTGAAGAATGGCTAAAATCTTCGAAGATGGTAAAAGATTTTATTTCCCGCCCTCCTAGATTTTGGTGTTATACGACTGAGACAGAATAAAATTTTCACTGAACTCCGTGTGTGTATGTATATATATCTATACATTTATATGCCATATATATGCATTTATATGCATAAATGTATAGATGTGCATATACACCTTTAACAATGTAACAAGTATTTATACACTCGAGTGCAAATCTTTGCCCATAATTCTGATGTGGTAGCCATCTTTCCCCAGATATATGGATATCTGTTCCCTCTCATCTCACAAGCTTCTAATATAATCTCCCCCCCAGTCCATCCAGTCAGGTTAGAAAATTAGCAAATGATAGTGTCTTGGTTCCCAGGTCATACTGACACAACCTTAGAAGCACTCAACAAGCAGTGCCACTGCCACATCTCTGGGACCAGTATATACCATATGGCATGGGACCTTCAAGTCTCATATAAAGGTGGAATCTTATAAGTTCTCCACTAGAAATAAAGTACCTTATAAACTGGAGTTCTTGTAGGTTCTCATCCTACTTATAACATTTCAGACTTGCTACCTTAATTCCCTAATTAAAATCTAATTAAAATTTCAGTGCTAGTTGTTCTGTAAATTAAGGTAAGCAAATGCTTTCTCTATGTTAGTGTAACACTTAAGCAACAAGAGAAGAGGTTTGGATATAAGCAGCCTTACACATTTCTTAACCTCTTCTGTGTCATTACAATTTTGTATTTTTCTGCCACCAATATGTGAGGTGATGTGATTGATACTTTAGTAATGAAATAAGGAAGAAATTCTTTCCTGTTAGGGTGGTGAGGCACTGGAATGGGTTGCCCAGGGAGGTTGTGAATGCTCCATCCCTGGCAGTGTTCAAGGTCAGGTTGGACGAAGCCTTGTATGACATAGTTTAGTGTGAGGTGTCCCTGCCTATGGTGGGGGGTTGGAACTTGATCACGGAATCACAGAATTTCACAGAATTCTTGATGATCTTAAGGTTCTTTCCAACCCTAACTATTCTATGACTCTATGATTCTATGTTCTACCCCCAGTTTACAGATATGAACCCAGATGAATGATTCTGATCAACCTTTCCCCAGCCTGAAGTTAGTTTTATTGTCTGCATCAACAGAGTTGATGTTAAGATTCTGCAGTGGACTCTGAACACCACTTATGGTATGAGTTATTAAAACTGATGCCTACTTGCTATAGAACTATTGTTGCTGTTATTTATTATTATACAGTTGTATTGCTGTTTGTGAGGCTTAACAGAAAATACAGGTCCCTGAACTTCAGGGGTCTTTGTGTTGGTGCTGATGGAGTGTGGGAGGTGTATCAGACAAATGCCTGAAGTGAGGGGAGGGGTGATATTTATGGAAAGATGAGCATGAGTGTGGGTAAAGCACCGAGATACACCTGGTTATATAAAGCTCATTTTGAGGCAGATCCTCAACCTTGTTCATTAAGTTGAGTGTTGGCCTGAGTGCTAAGTGAGAACTCTGCACACAGGAAATTTTTAATGATGAGAAGTAGTGTCAGCTCAGTCAATCCCTCCTTTGGGAGAGTGTAAATGTGTGCTGTGTGTCCTGGCAGATGCTGGAGTGGGCTGCTATACACCAGCCCTGCTGCTGAGATGGTCTCCCAGGACAGTGGAAGTTGCAGAGTGACACACAAAGGTGATTGAATTGTGACTGGCTCAAGCACCCTCACGTGCCATTTGGGAATACCTCAACTTTCAGTAGTCTTCCACTGAAGCTAATGGGACAAAAAACATCCCCTAGAAAATGTTGTCACATCCCAGAGATAGACAGCAACATTCCACCATCCCCTGGAGGCAACAGATAGACATTCTTTTAATGAGGTCTGGGGAGGGTGGGAAAGGGGTAGGAATATGCTGGACAAGAGTGATGAACTGCACAGAGACTAAAGCAGCAAGCTAGGTAACTACTTGAAAGATAGTTTTTCCCTATTCAGAAACTAAGAGAAAATTAGACTTTTGCTGTGAATACTGAAATAATCATACATAAAGAATCATTTTCCTTATCTTCTACGACAGAGACACAATACCTGGTGTAGGAAGGGGTAGGACCCTCATTATTGTGCTAGATCTTCAATATTGGATACTGCTAAGAGTTCAGGTACCAGTCAGGTCCCTGTATGTCAATATAACTGTATGCATCCCCTTTGATCTGTAGAAAATGTAAGATAATTTAACATTGCTTAGTCAAGACACAAAGATAGTCAGCTGCAATCTTGTTTGTATTTTGTGAATGCAAAATAATATTTCATATGTCCTGTATACACTGGAACTCTGAAATATGCCTTGAGGCAAAAAGGAAGAATTCAGGCCTCGTATAAGTATATTGAATTCTATTGAAATCTCTGCCTTTACAGTTGTGTTCACTCAGGCCTGATTTCGACCCTAAAGTAATCCTAAGAGATTAAATTTAACTTGACATAAATGTACTCATGTATGCACGTGTGCATAAAAAAGCACAAAAAGGTGCAGCTAGCATAGAAAATAAAATGCAGCTAATTATTGCAGATCTTTTCTAAGTATGTTTGCAAGTGATGTGTTTTCAAAACAAGCTAAACAATAATTCATCATCTTGTGTACCACATGCTGGCTAATGAATAAAGTCAGGAATCAGGAAGCAAATGTAAATATGGGGTCTAATTCCCAACTGCCAAATTAGAAGTGTTTTGTAGCCACTTTGCACAGGTGCAAGTGACAACATAAGTTACAAAACAGCTGGGAATCTGGTCTCACAGTCTGTTGTACTGTTCAAATAATTGAATTCAAAGTGTGGTTACTGACTAACTAAACCCTCTCCAAGTATATTGGTCCTCATTTCCCAACCCCAGGCCTCTGAGAAGACCAGGCCATTTGAGAAGATTGTCATTCAAGCTTATTCTTTCAACCAGAATATGCAGGGGAAAAAAGACCCAGCAAAAACATCCAGGTTTTTTTATGGTGGCAGTTAATCTGTCAGGAACAAATTCAAGTTTTGGCAAAGATCTGTGGTGAGATAAAATGAAAAAGCTGCCAAACAGCATTGTTAGCATGGGGAGGAGGAAGGGAGGGGAGCTGACATGACTTCCCCAAGTTAAATGCCAAGCACACCTACATCGTTTTCAATCTGACCATGTGAAAACCAGGATATTTATAACTCTAGTAAACTTCAGTTCTCATTTACCCTGGAGGCAGTGTGCTCATTGCAAAAATGGATTCATAATAGCTAATGCTCATTTCTACAAGGTTTTTATAGTTTACTTGAGTAAGTATAGCATAACATGCGAATAGTTTTTAAATAAAGCACATCTAAACAATCGGTTTGCAGTTCCAGTGTTTTGCAGCTCAGTGCAGTGCTCTCAACATTTCAGCTTCATGCTTTGACTGCTTTCAAATGTATTTCTTTCCTCTCTTGTCATTGTCATCTGTATTTAGACCTGGGAAGAATTTGGTACCAACTTTAGGATGGTAACTTGATTAAGCAACTATTCTTTTCTAGTGGGTTTTAAAAATATGTGTTCAAATGTGTTTTGAGATAGTTGCTGCTAAGTGAAAAATACGAATCTATGCAGTCATTGCCTTGGTGAGATGCTGTTTTATCTGATAAGTCAGAAGCAAGATATATTTAAGGAGAGCTGTTAATAAATAAACATGACTATGACCCTGCATCATTTTTAGTACCTGACTCACCTGACTGTCGTGGTTTTTTTTTGCTTTTTTTTTTTTTTAA
>NDXB01008392.1:93975-129250 GCA_002631895.1 Agapornis roseicollis | reverse complement strand
ATTTTTTTTTTTTTTTTTTTTTTCCTAGGGAGGTTTGATAAAATGCAAAGGAAATGGGGATTTAGCAGCATCCAATCAGGAGTTAATTAACTATTTATCTGACAGACAGCCTCAGTGTAGCCCTACTAATCCCCTCTTTTATGACTTCAGTCTTGAGTAAGGCTCAGGCCTGGGTAAAAGTCAGTAATGCTGGCAGAGTTCTGTGAAATGTACACAAAGCTGCATTTGCTAAGTATCTCTTCATGGGAATATTCTACAAAGCTCAAAAAAGCCACATGTGCTCTTAACATTCACTGTCATTAGGTCACTTTTCAGTTTCAGAATTTAGCGATAGCACTTTCTATTAAAGTAGGAATTGGTCTTAAAAAATAAATTCACATCCATTCAGCATACCAGGAGGAAAAGAACTGCTTGTTTGTTTTTTTTTTTTCCCAAAACTAGCATTTGCCTCATGAGAAATATATGCTGTCCTCAGGACACTTAGCTGTAGTCAGGAAAGGCATAGTCTTAGTGATGGGACTTTGGGCAGGTCACTTATTCTCCCTATATCTAATCTTTATGCTACTCTTGGACAGGCAGTTCTTTATTTTTCTTTCCCAGCCTCTCTTCTTCCCAGGATGGGTGTGTAGGGCTCAGGCTCTTGTAAAGAACTGTCACAGAGCATGACAACTGAGATGTGAAAAGTTTGCATCCTACTGCAGGAGCAGCTTTAAGTTCTGAGCAACCAAAGCCTGTAATGTTTGGACTTGGTCCAGTGAACTGAAGTGAGTTGGTTTCAAGCAGCTTCATGTTTTCCCAAGCATATTATCTACTGCTGTATTGTGTATTGTATTCATATCATTCTTTTCATTACAGTAAACCCTGTGCCATTAAGTAGGTTCATATGGCCTTTAAATGAGACAATAAAGACCTGAACCCAGGTACTAGCCATTCGTTCAATCAGACTTTCCATGCAGCAGTTCTGGCTACTCTGGGGCCCTGGGCAATACAGCCAAGTTCTCCAGCTCTATACAGTATCTTAGACTGTTTTTGGGTGACGGTGGTCCACACAGCCAAATCATCACTTGGACAAGCACATTATTGTTAAACACTTTGGAAAAGTGATCAAGATCTGGAGGCATCTTGATGCCCTCCTGAAACCCAGAACTGGTTTGGGATGAGCCTTGTATGGGGCTTCTTCAGGTAGCACTGGGGTTATGTGTTTAGTTTTTTTTCCTGTAAAAAATGGAAGACGAGGTTGGAATCAAGGAAGTCTGGTGCTATATAAGTATAGATCACTTTTTCTTCTATTCTGTGCCTGATGTGTTGACTTCTGCAAAACAAATACTAAAAAGCAGAAGACAACATCCCTTTTTCCTGAAATGTCTGAGGACTGAAACTTCTTGCAAGTATAATTCAGGCTTAGTCTAATTATTTTTAAATGTTGTCTGTGCAGGGGAAAAAAAAGAAAAAATGTTATGAGCTTTTACAATCTTATTCATTCCATCGACGTAAAAGCTTTTTATTTGGCTTCAAAGTGAGTCTACTACTTCACAACAAAATTTCATTATGTCCTAGCTGAGTTCTCTTTAATGGAATTAAATTTCACCCTTTCTAATTATCTTTTGGAACAGACAATCTTTACAGAATAATTAGTAATAGAAGTACACAATGGATCATTGTCTTTACACTTGCAAAGAAATTCTAGATGCTGTACTAAATCTTGAGGTATGATCTCACAAAATGTAAAATATCTCACCCCCTTCCTCCTAAATTATATAACATTCAACATAGTCAACATGATTTAAGCACAATGGCTGCTAATTTTGCTTCTTTGAGATGACCAGCTTTAAGTTTCTTTCATAGAATAACTTTCCTGATCCCATTCAAATTAAGCAAGACTAGAAATAGGCAATCTTTTCTTCTTCAATTAATTTTCAAGATTTCTAAATGAAGGACTTAATATCCTTTTATTAAATAGATGAAAAAACACTGTATATTTTTTTATCAAGCCTCTGTTTTTCCTTCAGTGGTTATTTATATTGTGTCATTGTTTTAAAAAGGCTTCTTCGAATTCTGCTAAAATAAATGTAGTAACTGTGCAACTAGAGGATTTAAGAAGGTAGGTACCCCTTCACTGAATTAACACATACAATCATAAATGAAAACAAATAATTCTGGCATAAGTGAGAGTTATTGGGAGTATATGGCCTTTTCCCCTCTGGCTCTTCAGAATGTTATGAAAACAATTAAATCTTTCTGAATTTTACTTCGGGATGTAGTTCTTGTCAAAACCAGGGAGAAATAACTTAATGAAAAGAAAGTTAATTTTGTATCAAAATGGTCTCTATCTCTAAAAATCAAAGTTGAAACTAACCTTTCATTGATTTAAAATTTGCCACAAAACTAGGAGGAAAAAAATAAAATGTTCAAGAAAACGGGTCCTCCTTGGACTACTTGTCTTTATAATTTAATTTGTTGAGAATTTAAAATTACATTAATTGTGCTTAAATAACTGACATTATTTGACACTGCAACAACAGAGCAACGGAAGTGAGTGACAAACACACAAAAGACTTTTGTTATCTTTGTTTGTCTGCCTGAATAAATCTCAACAAGTAGTTCAAAGATTTAAATTTATAGCATACTTAATCGTCATCAGATGGCCAATCCTATTGACTCTAAACCGCATTTCTCTGATATTGAATAGTTTTGGCATCCACTTCAGTTTGACTCATCAAGAAACTTAATTTTCAAATCACTGAAATTGTGTAAAGAAAGGTCATGAAAAGGATTTTACACAGTGCTATGCTATATATGTGTTTTTCAAATGTTTTTCTAAAGCTGTTTGTTTATATTATTTCAATACCACAGTGTTATTCAGGAATGCAACCTGTGTTGATGGCAAATAGTGAAGGCGTTCAATTTAGAAAGCACAACTATTCTGAGACCTAACTTGCATGAATTAGTGGATTTTTGGTTCATAATAATACTCATCTATGAAAAGCAAAGTCGATCTTCCCCATTCCTCCAAAAGACAGTGCATTCTGACCCAAATATGCCATGGACTGCAGTGTGAACAACCACTTTCAAACAAAATAACTTGGCTAAAACCAGCCAGTCATAATTTTGTGTCTGATTATGCAGTGAGATAGACTCATTGGATTTTGCTATCAGAGGGCAATATTAATGCTCCTTGTATATCCATTTACCTATAATTGTGCAGGGAAAACATACTATAATGTCTGGCAGCAAAAGCCTCTTACAACCAGTGTCTGAGACTGGGGAAAAAAAACAAACTCCAAACTCTTTTCAAGATTTCTTGCTAACTGCTTTGTTTTATGAAAATCTCAAAATATGCATAAATATACAAACTCAAGAGTGGAATGAAATCTATTGTATTTGCTAATACCAGTTGATTTAATTTAACTGAAATTATTTACAGATTTATATTGAATTTTCCCATCTCTTTGCATTGAAAAAAATTAATAAAATTTGGTTGAAAATATTTTCACAATATTATATTTAAACAGTTTGAATGGGTTTTGTTTTAGTTTTGATTTTTGTATTTGATGTTATGAGACATTTTCTCTAATATTGACCTAAATTTGGTGTAAAATAGCTGTGTTTTTGTGGGAAAAGGGAGACATTTTAATTCGAAGCATTTGTTTCTTCTCTTTTCCACCCATTCACTTTTTCAGATAAGCAATCATTTATTGAAATAGCCCTAAGTAATACACACCACAAATCAATGCATACAACAAACATCATACCCATTGATACAAAATAAAGATAATTGTTAGTGTTGCAGTCCCATTTGAGGAGAGAATCTCTGTAGCAAACCTCAGCATTCCATTGAATCAGTGCCTCTTCACATGCTGTCAGTTCTACTCGACTGTAGATTTAAAATTTAACAGGTATTTTAAAGTGTTCTGAGGGACAGCATAGGTAATTATTAGTTAGCTACATAAGCCCTAACTCAGGAAGTTATTCAGACTTGTCCTTCTTTCCGTGCTTACTAGTATGGACATGACAGAGCCATCATCCTCCAGTAGGATCTACCAAAGTGGTTTGCCTCTAGTAAAGTATTCTGTACTTTGCTATATAAAATTGGTAGCCAAGTTTCTTACTTTCCCTTATTCTAGAGCAGAATCAAAATCTAGAGCTTGAAATCAAAACCAACCTGAGAAACATTAAAATGTGTAAGAAGCTGATGTTAGACATTTAATTATTACATCTGTATGATCTGACTCTGAGTCCATTTACAAGAGTAGCTATATAAACTCAATAAGAATATTGAATTTATTGGAGCCTTCCAATAGAGGTGAAATCAGAATTTGGCCCATCTGGACTGAATGTTTGTTGGGCGATAGTTACTCTCAGGTGTTGGCTCTTTAATCAATCAGCTGGATGATGTTATTTCACACCACTGTCTGTTTAAGATTGTGAGATAAATAAAAAAATCAGGATCTTCTCCTTTAGACTAATCAGTAACATCTCTCTCTCACTGATGCAGGTGGAGAATTTTCTTGTCTTGTTTGAAAAAACTGCTTCTCAGAGTCTTGCTGTGAATTTATGGACAATGAACACATTAGGCTCAGTGTAGAAGGAGACAAGACCTATTGAGCCACTCTTACTGGAAACAATTATCTTTTCAACTTTCATATACACAATAGCAAATATGAAGAGTTGAGATATAGTACCTGTCTTCCTGCAGCTCCCATGTAGCCTCACACAGTAAGAACCCATCTTACCTGTATGGGAGGATTTAGGCAGGGAGGCATGATGCAAAGCCAGTTGGATTCACCCTAGAATTCTGGAGAGAAAGAAGGACATAAATCTTGTGCTTTTGCAATTAGCAATATTGTTCTCTCCTTCAATAAACACAGACAAAGTATTCTGTGGGAGAAACCCAAGTTCTGTTATTCATCGTGAATCCAAAATGCAGGTGTTAGGCCTTTCAGTTCCTAGGAGACTGATAGATTTTGTTATGATACACTTATCCTTGAAGGGCCAAAATCTCCTGAAATAAGCAATTTCCAGCATCTGCAAGTGGAGCAGAACCGAGACCTTAACCCTTGATCTCTGTATTGCCATTTGAAAGGATTTCCCTTTGAACAACATTCTTCTAATGATGTAAACAAATAAGAAAAATATAACATGGGGGTGAAAATAATACTAGCCAGTCCCAGTAATTCCTGACTATCTTGTTATTTAATTTGTCATACACTACTAAGGTTGTGCTAGACAGCCTGATGTCTTTGCCATGCTTTAAAAAAGGACATAGTAGTCAAGAGCACTAGTGCCTTCTTTTGAGTGTAGCAGTATGCTATTAAGCTGATAGGATCAGTAAACTTCCTAAAGCCTGTAGGATGAATTGGTGGTTTCCAAAGACTTGTTTAGGAAAACAAGGGAAGCAGATGTTCATAGTCTTTAAGCAGGGAAAAAAAGTGAGTGAGAAAGAGAGAAAACTCTCAACAAAGAATTACTCCTTTGTTGATTCTGTTCTGACAAGAAAAGAGAATGTGCGCTGATGATGTTTTGCTTTTTTTTAAATACTTATTTGTGCTTATCCATGTGAGAGGGAGAAGAAAATTTGTCATTTCAGTAGGATGCAAGAAGCAATGGAAGATTTATAAACAGATTAGTTACAGGTAGAGGCTAGTTTACAGCTTCAGTTCATATACTTAAGCCTTCATATACTGAAAGGTAGAAACAGGCAGTGATAGATGGTTACTGATGAGTGTAGTGATGAAAAGAAGTCATCACTGGTAGCTGAGATTTTTCTTTTGTTTGCCTAATATAAAAAAATCCTAACTTAGGAATGCTAGCTTAGAGATGATGTATAGAACTGAATATTAAGAGAGATTTCTTCCATGGTGTTTCAGTTTGAGAACTCTTGGCTTCGTTCCTTTTAACTAGGGAGACAAAGGGACCCTTCAGACCCTTATTTCTCTGGGGAGAGCAAATAAAATTTATGGGAGAGTCAAATCCAGTTCTTTATTTCCATGCACACACAAAAACTGATGGAAATATGCATGAGATGGTATTAAATCCTTGGCATAGGGGTCTAGATTAGCTTCCAAAATATTTTCTATTAGCATAGTTTGATAAAAATCCTAGTATTGGTCCAAAATAATCTCTAATCTTTTATAACTTCTGTTTTAATTAATTTTTTCTCTCCTGAGAAGGAATATTTTCTGTCTTATCTGAAAGATAAGCAAAATGGAGATGTTCTGAAATAGGACTGACATAAGGAATGATCAGGAATTGGCTATAAGTGGTTAGGTTTAACATGAGAATTCTCCGATATTTCTTTCATATTTTAAAATTAATTTTGACCTGTTTATATAATATATTTTGCGATACTACCATGAAACTGGACTTGTAGACCCAGGGTAGGATTTCCAGGTCAGTTTTCCAAATCTGTTTGTCTTCCGCTATATTTTCAGTCTCTGTAAGCACCTTTGTAGATGGATTTTATTAACACAAATGTACACAGAAGCAAATACTGGGCTTTAGAAGTTTAATTTTCTCTGAAAATATTTGTAGAATGCTAATTTAAGGATCAGAGAATGTGGCTGGCATTGCATAAGGTGTATATTTAAAAAAATATCAGCATAACTTCTAGACAAGACATGAGGTTGGCTGGACTTTGGGTTCCGCCCACTGTGAGAGCTTCTGTGTAATCAAAGGTATTTTGTGTACATACCCTTTTTTGCAGGAGCAATGCTCACAAAACTTTTGGACATTTATTCCTTATACAGGCTCACCCCTCTATTACATTAGCATGTCAGTTTACTTGAGTGTATTTTGGGGGAGAAGGCAGCACACTTCAATACAAATCTTGCCAGATTAAAAATAATCCTGATAAAAAATAGTGTAAGAAATATTTAATTGGAGACCCACCACTAATTTGGTTTGCTGCTGTGGCATCCCAGCAGAGAGGTGGCACAGGGCTGGGAGAGGATGCTGGCAGTAGGCCTATGGGAGTCTGATAAGTAATGCAGAGACATTTTGTTTGCAAATTCTTTATCTTCATCACTTGGGTTTGCAACCAAAGTGATTCTAAGGCTCAGTCTGTACCAGTGCTTTTAAACAACTGCTCACCAAGACCTTTTAGGACTCTTTGCCCTTGCATACCCCGTGTAAAAATACTTGTCATTGGCCTCATTCAGTACTCTCAGAGATGTATGGGAAGACTCTTCCTGGTTAAAAAGGGAACTTTTAGTAGCATTTATGTTCTGGAGACTCATTCTCATGGGAGTGTTTGGTGCCTGATTCTCTACTGCCTTATGTCTTATGTTGCTATTTGTTTACAGTGGTGCCAGTACATAAAACTGTGTTGTTCTGATTTGGAAGCATTTTATATCCACTCAGCACAGGTACAAGTGTATGCACAAAAGGCAGAGCAATGGACAAGTGGTTTTAACTAATGCAGGGACATCTGTAAATGTTAGGATGCTTAGAAGCAGAGAAGAATCCTGTAACAGTCTTAAATGAAAGGATATTCACTTATTTTATTAAAGGACTGTAGATATTTACAGATATAAATGTTTACAGATATATAGTTGTCCTCTTGAAGTAAAGTTTTCCTAACACGGTGTTTATTTACACAAGCACATGTAAAAAAGAAAAAAAATCTGTGTATATTGTTGCTTTTTTATCCTTGCCCTATCTATACTGTGAATAGGAAACTGGCATAATCATAATAATTTGAATTAAAGTTGAGATTGTGCAGCAGAATAGTTAAGTTATATTAAATTTAGGGCTAGATTCTTTGACATTTTCTCTAGTTGTTTAATCTGTGAGTAGCTAAGGAAGCAGGATCTACAAAAAGAGTGCAACTTCCAAAAATCCCCAGGAATTGCTAACATTTATACTTCTGCAGTCATATCTGTGTATAACTCAAATTCCACCTAAAAATTGCCTTCTTTTTAGTTTTGTTCAGAAAAGGGGATTTCACTGCATTTGAATCCAAGAGATTTTTTTCTGCTGTAAAACTCTGAAGAGCCTATTATGCTACTGCCCTGTCTGAAATAATGTAAAGTGAAGCTGTTCCAGTATGAGTAATGATGTGTCAGACTAATTGTTTTGACTAGCTGGGCATTCTCTGAGCTTACTAGATCATGCATACAGCAGCTACATTAGGTTTCATGCTGTTGTGCTCTATATGTGGTGTTTGCTTCTAACTGTTGCTTTTATACCATTTTACTTTGCACCTATTTTGTTACATTTTTGCTGCTCAGTGTTTGTCAACAACGTATTTCAAAATACCATGAAATGCTGAGTGCTATACAATCAATGTCTAACATTTAAGGAACACAATTTTGTATGGGACAACCTGCTGTTAGTTTGAATATCAAACATGCCATTTACATTTTGGTGGATAGTTTAGAAATCTGATGTTTGCCAAATATGAAGTGTTGAAGAACACTTCATGTGCAGGATTCGTTCACTGTTGTGATCTCCTTCACAATAGACAGCCATCTAATAAAATTTTGTGTGCACAAATTTACATGACTGCATTACATAATTTTGTAGGCGACAGCTCTTTAGAGCTGCTACTCGTTTATCATTTACTCGCAGACAACACCCCTCCTAACATACATTAGAAGAATCTTTAGATTCCTTTGTTTTTATCAGATGGGCAGAAGATCCTTCAGAACCGGAAATAAAATGAAAATATTTGCCTTCAGCTTTTAAAAGTATATTCATAAATCAGCTGTAGCAAATAGACTGGAATATAGTTGGCTTGATCATATGTGTGTTAAACTGTTTTGTGACAGTTTACATCAAATTATTTTAAAAATTCACTTGGTATATGCTACAAATAAAACTTTACAATGTTGTGCACAGTAGTAAAAATAATAGAATCAGTCTCCTTAAGAAGCTGTTGCCAGGAGGTTTGCCTTGCCTTGCAGTATAATGCAAGATTCCACTAGAGTCGTCCAGTAATTGTGCAAAAACTGTGATTTGTGGAAATACTGTTCACATACTGTTTACTCTGCAAATATCTCCTCATCCATGAGTTTTGGTAGCACAGCCCAGAACACCTTGCTGACTGGACCTTCCCCCTCCTCTCCCCGCATAAAACATAATATACAGAGTTGGTAGTGGTGAGATTTGCTACAAAATAAGGAGCTCTAATTAATTTTAAATGGTGCTTTTCAGTGTCAAAAGCTCAGCCCACTGAAGTGGAAAAGGGGGTTAGAGTGGCTAGAGCCTGGCAACACAGCTAATCTAGACACTCCTGAGCAAACTCATTTTAAATGCTTACATCAGTATGTTGGCATTTCAAGGTAGAGCTGCCTTGAGACAGCCAAGGGGACAAAGCATATTACAGACAGACCTGCTAGCATGGGGCTGCGAAGTTAAGGGTCTGTGGCTGCTTCTGTAATAAGAGTACAGGATGGTGCAGAGTTTGCATTCTCAGTGTTTGGAAGTAACCCAGACAAACTGGGGGATTGATGCACACAAAACCCTCTGAGATGGAGGCTATAGAAATACTTGCACGGATTAGATACAACAGAATGGACCATATTTCCAAATTATTGTGAATCAGGGCAACCTCACTGCAGCTAACTGTTGTTCCGCTGTCCCAGAGCATTTAGATAGTATTTTTGAAATCAATGGTTACATGTTTGCTTTAAAAAGGAGAGGGACTGTGCTCATGCAAGTATTTGGTTTTAATATTCCAGGACATAAAGCAAAACTTGGTTTGAGTAGTTTCTTTCTGATTTTTACAAGACAAAATGGTTTTTGCTCTTACTGTGCAGAGAATTTGTTCTCCTGAGGGTCATTCTGTGATCTGCCTTCCAAAGGCTAATAGTTATAAAAACAAATGCCATTAAGCCATCAAATATTTTAAGAGTTTTTGGTTTTAGATTTTCTGCTATCATTTTACCAGTAACCAAGATATGCTCATCTACCTAGTCTTGTTTCTCTTTAAACCAGAGGCAGAACTCTCGTTGACTTCTACCACAGCAGACATGGGGAATCAGTATCTAATACATATTAAACTTAGACAAAAAAATCTAGAATATCAGCCTGGTACTGACATGGGTGTGCAAGACTTTGGCTAAATAACCCTCTCACACTTATAAAGCCTCTAGTAATACCCCTTAAAATTCAGCTGGAACTTCATATTAAGTTCTTATTCATTCAGTGGGAAAAAGAAACCTTAGTACTATTTGATGAGTACCAGTAAGATGACCTACAGACAACAGAAGCTTACAAAACTTTAATAAGCTACGTAATTCCATTTTATAACCATAATTGTTCTTCTCAGCCACTGGAGTATAGCAGCTTCAAACTCTTGTTTTCCCATATTTTGCACAAAGTGACTTTCTGCAGTTTTTAATTGTAAGCTCTGCTACATTCATATCTTATTTTGTATTTCAAGTTTGACCCATTAAAGAGGCTTAATGTTTTGGTCTCATTTCTACAAAGCACAGGAGCCTAAAAAGGAACTACTCATATTCTAAAGAAGTCTGTACCTCAGTGCTACCCTGATTGGATCCACCACCTCTACTCTGCTTCATACTCTTTAGGTACGAAGCTCCATTTTTGAGTTTGTCCTGAACATCTGTGTTGTTGCAGCACTTGCCCATTCAACTCAGGACATTCTCATGATGGGTTTGTCTCCATGTAAATGCACTTCCTTGCATTGTCTCTAAGGTGGCAGAGGTAGAGGGCATGTTAATTCAAAGGCAGCCTACCGTCCTCATGAGCCATAGCAAGCTCTATAGAGCTTCTACTCATATTTAATTTGGCTGCTGACACCTTCCCTCCCAAACAAACTAAACCATCATCCCACCCCTGCCACCCTCCCCTAAATTTCCACAAGAGGGCAGTTCATCATTTCACTGGCAAGTATACTCCTGAGTATCTCCTATGTGAATCAAGCTGATGGCAAATTGGAAAGGTATGCTGGCCTTGGGGATGACTACCTTGTGCATCAAGCTTCTTTCTCCTAATGGCTAATAGATGGTTCCAAAGGAATCTCTACTAACTACATCCTGAGTATTCCCTTCCAGAATCTGTGTTGGTGACATGTTTGTTAGCTCATCTAGTAATATGTTACCTGTGGATGTAGAAGTTGAATCCAGGCAAGATGCAGTAGCTCCTGAGGTTCTGCCAGGGAATGTAGTACGGAGGATCCATCAAGTAGCCTCCCCACTGGGCCTGTGGCCTGCCTTTACCAAATCCTGCATTGTATGTTGTGTGCAGATCTGCCTGCTGAACAGTGACCTGGGACATCCTTGACAATAACTGCCTGCTTTCATTCCCCTTCCACATTTTTCTATAAAAACATTACTTCTCCCTGTCACATAGAAAGGGTGCAGGAAGTCATTCTCTTCTGCTTGTAGCAGTCTCTGCTCATTTAGAGATTTTGATTGGTTGACCTGCTGCCAGCCTCTCTGTGACTGTGTACATAGGGTTTGAGAGGAGACAGCAAATTTGGTTATGTGTAATGAAAGGAACAGGTTTATCCTACCAAACATTGTTTCCTATTCATCTCTTCCAGATTAAATTGTTTCCCAAATAATAGGCAGAAAGCTTTAGTTTAGAGATTGCATTTAACCAAAATCTGTCAAGAGGACCAGATGTCTGGAGAGAGGGATTTTGGCATAAACATCCCCTGAGAAATATATTGGCTTACAAGTTTTAATATAAGTTTTTGTTTCATAGAATCATAGAATAATTAATGTTGGGAAGGACCTTAAAATCATCTAGTTCCAACCACCCTGCCATAAGCAGGGACACCTCACACTAAACCATGTCACCCAAGGCTCTGTCCAACTTGGCCTTGCACACTGCCAGGGATGGAGCATTTACAACTTCCCTGGGCAATCCATTCCAGTGCCTCACCACCCTCACAGGAAAGAATTTCTTCTTTATATCCAATCTAAACTTCCCCGTTACCCCTTGTCCTGTCACTACAGTCCCTAATGAAGAGTCCCTCCCCAGCATCCGTATAGGCCCCCTTCAGATACTGGAAGGCTGCTAGGAGGTCTCCATGCAGCCTTCTCTTCCTCAGGCTTAACAGTCCCAACTTTCCCAGCCTCTCTTCATATGGGAGATGCTCCAGTTCCCCGATCATCCTCGTGGCCCTCCTCTGGACTTATTCCAACACTTCCATGTCCTTTTTATGTTGAGGACACCAGAACTGCACACAATACTCCAGGTGAGATATTATAAGAGCAGAGTAGAGGGGCAGGATTACCTCCTTCAACCTGCTGGTCATGCTCCTTTTGATGCAGCCCAGGATACGGTTGGCTTTCTGGGCTGCAAGCACACACTGAAGCAGGCTCATGTTCATTTTCTCATTGACCACCACCCCCAGGGCCTTCTCCGCAGGGCTGCTCTGAATCTCCTCTTTGCCCAACCTGTAGCTGTGCCTGGGATTGCTCCAACCCAGGTGGAGGACCTTGACCTTGTCATGGTTAAACTCCATGAGGTTGGCATCAGCCCACCTCACAAGCATGTCACAGTCCCTCTGGATGGCATTCCTTCCCTCCAGAGTATCCACTGAACCACACAGCTTGGTGTCATTGGCAAACTTGCTGAGGGTGCACTCAATCCCACTGTCCATGTCAGCGACAAAGATGTTGAACAAGACCGGTCCCAACACCCACCCCTGAGGGACACCACTTGTTACTGGTCTCCAGCTGGCCATTGACCACAACTCTTTGAGTGTGGCCATCCAGCCAGTTCTTTATCCACCAAGTGGTCCACCTATCAGATTGATGTCTCTCCAATTTAGAGACAAGGATGCCGTGTGGGACAGCGTCGAGTGCTTTGCAAAGCCCAGGTAGATGACGGCAACTGCTCTACCTCTGTCCATCAGTTCCTTAGCCCCATCGTAGAAGGCCACCAAATTGGTCAGGCAGGATTTCCCCTTAGTTAAGCCATGCTGGCTGTCACAAAGCACCTTGTTGTTTTTTATGTGCCTTAGCATGCCTTCCAGGAGAATCTGCTCCAAGATTTTGCCAGGCACAGAGGTGAGACTGACTGGTCTGTAATTCCCTGGGTCATCCATTTTCCCCTTCTTATTCATGGTCTACTTTGAAAATATAACAGTTTTACTTCTGTTGTAAGATAACTTTACTGGGAAACCTCATCTCTTCATGGCTACATACTGGCACTGTACAATGGCTTGTCTTCCTTTTGTATTTATATGTTTTGGGCCCAGTCCTGAATATGTCAGATGAAATTTCATTGATTTAGGGTAATTCTTTGTTACCATAAGTCAATGAAGAAGATCAACACCAGACTGTGTATTAAGTACATTTAATCTTCCTTTTAGACCTGTACTAGACAAAAATATATCATTGCTACAGTTACTCTGAGTGTTTGTGCTGTGAAGGCATGATAGGAATTATACATAAACCCAGGCTGAGTGAAATCTGTACTGGGTAGCCACAGAACAGGTGTTATTTTTAGCATTCATTCACATCATATAGTGACAGAGTAGTCACTAGAAATTACAATGGGTTTTGGAAATCTATTGCTTACATTGAAACACATTAAATCAGGGAATGTCCACAGACATATTGGATCACTTCAGCTTTGCTGGTAACAAAATTACCTTCCACCTTCATTTTCAAATCTATCCTTAACTTCTCTAGTGTACTTAATATAACAAATCACACTAAAAAGAAAACACTGTTTATGTATTTTGCTTTTTATTTTTTCTATGTGTTTGACCTGGGCTGGGAAGATTTTTGTCAATAAGCACATTCCAGTCTTCCAATGAGTGCCAGGGAAAGGGATGGTCTGATGGCTGAAACACAGAACTGGAGACTGAACAGTGAGAGGTCTGGTGGTGACCAAGCTCTGGCACAAATTTGGGGCAAGTAATTTTCTGTCTCCATGAATCAGTTCTTGCAACAGAGGAAAAAAAAAAATAAAAGGGAGTTTCTTGTTAGTGGTAAAAATGCTTTCAGTTCCTCTGTGCAGTAAAAAAGTTATTTTCTTTTGGAAACATTTTGGGAAGAGTAGAGGCAGTGAGAAGGCTTCCTGCACATTTGGAAGTTCATGCAAATTTTTCCAGGCACTCCAAACCCTTTTGCAAGTGGCAGTTAGGAAGTGATGCTTTTTCTGTGGGATTTCCGTTACAATAAGATTGTGCTTTAAACAAACATGTATTATTCAGAACTTTTTTACAGATTTTGCCAAGGTAGATATTTTCCCCTCTGACTTTAGAAAATTCAGTTGAAAAGGGAGGAGTGTAGGACAGGAAATTTAAGTGTCTTTTATCCTGGGGATTAGTTTCTTTTCAAATACAATGTAGTGATTTGATTTTATATGTATTTTATCCAGCATGGCTTGTTCATCAAAGGTGGTTCTGCATTGGGGCAGTCAGTGCACTATTCCATTCAGATAATTGAGATAAGTAAACCACAGTGATATAATTTTATCTTCAATATAATTCTGTGTATCACTTGTAGATCTTAATTTATCAATACATGCAGATGAAAGATTTCTGACTCAAGATATCTGTGATTATGTGAGGAATAGGAACCATTTCAGGATTTATTCTACATTTGCTTGCAGATGTTCTGCTGAAGGTTGGTAATAGCAAACCTGGTACCCAGGAGCAGTGTGCTCTAGATATGCAAGTCCATCAGTGGTGTGAACTAAAAGGTCAAGCTCTGTTAGCTCAGGGTTGTTGCTAACTGTCATATCTGATTCTGCACAGAAGTGAGTTGTACTGGGTTGATGTCAGCAACTGGTTTTGTGCATTTTGAAGTAATATGGATGCAATTTTATTTTGTGTGTGTGACTTCATAGGATTTGGATAACCTATCATGTTCTAAAAGGGTGTAAGTAAAGTGGAGAAGAGAAATGGGGGTGTTCAGACAGTGACACATCAGCATCTCTAGATGTCTTATCATTTCAATCTCTATATTAATTATAAGAGTGTCAGTTTTATGCATGAGTGCAAACCTTATGAAACAGAATGTATTTTGTCATTAATTGAATGGACAATTTTGTCACTATGAGCAGTTGTTGCTAAAAATAAATAAATCCATTTTGTAACTAAATGCATTTATTTAGAAACAAGGGACGTCTGTCTGATTGGGAGGGAGTGGGTGTTTTGAGAAAGAGGTGGCCTGTGAGTCAGAACTTCTTAGATTTATTCTTGGTACTGCTTCTGATTCATTGTTGGTTAGATCCCAAATGAGTGGAAATTAGGCCAAACTTTTTGTGACCTAAAATGAATCACATCAAAGTAAAACTCGTGGTTTAGGCAAAGAGTTTCTTAACCTGATTTACTAAAACACAAGAATTCTGATATGAAAAATATGAGGTACTACTTCTCCAGTCCCTTCTCTTTGAATGCCTGATGCTGGGCATACTATTTCACTTCTACAGTTGATCAGCTTTATTTCCTATCACTTCATCAACACAGAAGTTTTTGTAAAATCTGGGACTCTAAATATATCATGAATAAGTACACATACGTATATAGAGATATTATACCCAGAACTACCTTTTTTATTTTTGAGAGAGCACCTCTGAAGCAAATTATATCCTTTAAAATTCTGATTATATCTATTAAAATTCTGATAATATTTTTATTATAAATAAGAGTTAACTTTTTTTAGAGGCTTTTTAGACAACTAAAAGATTCCATGGATAGTCAATGAAAAAAATAATTCTGTATACTCTTCCAGTCTCTTATGCACTTTGTAACCATGTTCACTGCCTTTCACTTGGGGAGGGACTCTTCATTAGGGACTGTAGTGACAGGACAAGGGGTAATGGGTTCAAACTTAAACAGGAGAGGTTTAGATTGGATATAAGGAAGAAATTCTTTCCTGTTAGGGTGGTGAGATGCTGGAATGGGTTGGCCAGGGAGGTTGTGAGTGCTCCACCCCTGGCAGTGTTCAAGGCCAGATTGGATGAAGCATTGGGTGACATGATTTAGTGTGAGGTGTCCCTGCTTATGGCAGGGAGGTTAGAACTAGATGATCTTAAGGTCCCTTCCAACCCTAACTCTTCTATGATTCTATGAAATAGAGCTTCCCCAGGTTATCAAATCCAGTTCCCAGTATTCACTGGGAATCATACAGTTAAATAACAGATAAGAAAAATTCAGCACACATTATCACAGTCCCTAATATACTTTCCATACCAAACTTCTGACCTGTAGTGAAAACCCAAAGACAAAACTGTACTGTGCTACAGCAGAAGAACAAAGCAAACAAGAAAAAAAAAAAATAAAGCTTTCAGATAAGGCACTGTTTTGACAAATTCACCTTTTTTGGGTGCTCTTCCCGGAGCTGGGAGGGTGTCAAATAAATACAGGGCAATTCTATTTTCAGCATGTACCAAGAGGCTGCCTTCGGGCAGCAAACCAGTATTGAATATTTACCTGTCTTTCTTGGAAATACTTCCCATGTGAGGGGGAGGATAATTTAATGTGGTATACATTCCATTATTGCAGATAGGATTTTGTGTGTGTGTTTCACTTTAGACACAGCAATATGGAAGAAATTCTCAAACAGCACCATGTTCTTGTTTCATGTATAGTATAATGCTACTAAACATTAGAATAACTGAATCAATAGAATGTATAAATAGGTATCTCCTTTACCCATCTGCACAGCTACAATGTGTTTAATGTATTAATTAAAACTTTCAGTGAAAAGAAGAATGAAGCTTGAACACTAATCTGAAAACATTCTTTTTTTAACATGTCAGGAGTGTACTGTACAAAATGGCTTCTTTAACAACTTAATAAGTAAGTGAGAAACGTTGCAGCAGGTAGTGGATCTTCAATGATAACAGTTATTGCAAATGATTCATAAGAAGTTGAAATCTGTTAACTTGTGGAGACTTGGTCATTGCTGGGCAAAAAGTAATGATCTGGCATGTTCTCTAGATAGCTCACATTAGCGGCATTGTCTGCATTGAAATGAACTTCTTAGTTCATTTGTCTACAACTCCCTGGAAAATTATTTGACATACCAAGTGCAAATACATTGCTAGCTTTTGAGACTTTTCTGCATGGCTGGGGAGCTCTACCAACATATATTTTATAGCTGACAACCATTTTTTCTCAATTGGTTTTCTGAAGTGTCATTACTTCTAATTGCAAGTCCCATTTCTGGAATTGAGCTTCTCCTCAGCTGAGAATCTCAAACAAGGATGTAACAAGCAAAAAATGACACCGCATACTGTTGCAACGGGTAGTGCAAAACATTTGGGCCCTGTGGAGCAGACAAGGTTTTGCCCAGCAGTCTACTCCACTCTTCAGCCTGGACCACAGAATGATGTTTCCTTGTGATACAATCATGTGAAAGGTCCTCCATAGGTTGTAGTGAGATCACATTACAGACAAGTGGGGGACTAACTGAGGACAGAGGGACAAATAAAAACCTCACATTCTGAAATCCCACTACATCATTCTTGCCCTGTAAACTAACATGGTTTCATAATATAACTGTACTATGTATGTATTTTATGTTACTGCACATCTCAACTGAGATCTCTAGTCTGAGAATGTAATCATTGTTTAGGGAGCCTGTGCCCAAAACAATCTTATGCTAGATTGTGACAGTGACAAATTAAAGCAGAATGTCTCTTGTCAGGGATAGTCAGGGCTGCCAGATAGTATACAGAGAAACTGTTCCCCCTTTCCTACAGTGTGGAAGCTTTATGAAAAATCAAGGAATCCCAAAAACAAAAAAGGAGCTCTCAGATGCCTGGGGTATTATTGAACAATTCTTATTTTCTTCAAACACAAAGCTTATGAACTTCTTAAAAGAAAAGAAGTAGTGAACTAAGGTTCTACTGTAGCTTGAGGTGTTGGGGATTTTTGACAACCTCTAAACAACATGAGACTGTAATCAATACAAAAGATGATATGATTTGTCTACTGTCTGGGCTAACTAGGTTTGAGCTACTCCTGCTGTTGGTGCATTGCCATTAACATTAGTGAGAATGTGTTCAGCACCAGTAGACATTTAAGTAGTGGTTTACAACAAATAACTGTGAATTTTCATATACATCAACAGGCTGTAAATGGAATGATCTGAAATCCATGCAGACAAGAAGCAGAACATTGTATTTGAATTTGTATAAAATGTTTAGTAATTTGCCCAGCTAACTGCATTTTTCACAGTAATAATCTTCAAAAATTATTTATGTATTAAATACATATCTGATGATGTTTCTTCTTTCCTCCTCTGACTTATGTTATTTTAACATGGTATATTTTTTTTTAGATACTGAAATAATTCTGCATTTTGTTCATGGAACTCTAACCAACATTTGTTATGCTAACAACAGGGTTTTTTTTGCCATAGAACATTGAAGATTCAGGACTAAATCTTAAGCTGGTGTAAACTGATCTGGCTTCCAGTGAAGTCAATGTTTTAACTTTGTGAAGACTTCCAGTTGTAGCCAAGAGAAGAGTAAGAAAGTCAATGTAGATCTTGTACCCATCTTACTGATCAGACCTGTAATTGCACCAGGAAACAGAGTGTTTTATGAATTCTTTTGTTTGTGCTAGAACAGATTATGAAAAATGTTTTTACGGCTATAGTATGTAGAGTGAGTTTATGTGTATGGTTGGGGGAATGATTCAGAGCTAGGTGAAAATGTTCATTTTAAAAGGGTACTTTAATTGAAATTAAGCAAACTAAAGTGGAAAATTATATAACCAAACAAACTTTGTATCCTATAAAGACATGGGTACATAAAGCACACAAGCCTGTTCCTTATTAGATTATTTCAGGCCTTCACAAGCTGTTTGCTTACTCCAATAGCAACTTGTTGATAATAGGAAGCCTTTTGTGAGAAACAGCCCGAAAAACAATGGAAAGCGTCAGATTTAGTAAAGTGTCTAAGGAAAGTCTTAAAATGACACCCACGCTATGAAGGGAAGACCAAATTTGCTTTTTCTGAAGGGAATTCGTGTTTGTCAGGAAGGGCTCCTGACGGCTTTGTTTCCAGGCCTTGATGTGTGACCAGGAGCCTCCAGGCCTCCCATCACCCCTGGCCTTGTTCTGCCACCGTGCTGCCCACCCATACCGACACCGCAGGGGGAAGGGTTTCACAGGAGCCAGAATCAAAAGCAGAGGAAGGAAAAAAAGTGCTTTTCAGGGTCTGATGTGTGGGAATCAAATGAGAGGCCTAGCTCAAATCCGGTCGCCAGGCAACCATAGTGATATGCTGAGGGAATATCATTAAAGTTGGAAACTAAGCAGTTGCTCTGAATTAGCAAACCTGACCGCTGTGTGGATGATGCACCAGAGCTACCTCAGACTCCAAGCTCCATTTCTGCACATAGAGGAGGGAAAAAAGCAGCTGATTCGTGGAGTTTTTCATAAAAAAAGACAATGGCTGTCCAGACATGGAGTTGGTGGTGAAATATGGTAACTGCCAGGGTTGCAGCTGGCCCTCTGACACAAGATTAATAAGTTGCCGTTTCCTAGCCGACCACAACCTAGTGGGAACTATCCGGCATTTTTCCATGAATTTCGGGTAACAGCCTTCCCGCAAGCTGGCCTACTTTACTGCTTTGCTTTCTGCAGATCACCAAAAGTGCAGTAAACATCTGTGGCTGCAATGAGGTCAGCAGCGATGGTGTCCAGCAGCCGCCACCTGAGCTGGCCCAACATGTCCCTTTGCACAAAACCCAGGGCTGGCTTTAAACCGGGGTGCTATCCACAGAGAGGCAGCCCTGACTGTTGGTTAAGCACTTCACAAAGTTTTGCTGCAATGGAGTGGGGAGGGGGTGGCGGGGGACTGGGTTAGAAAATGACAATGTGACAAGAGAGAGGGAGCAAACCTATTGAATTAGATTTAGGCTGCGCTGAATATTATCACTGACACGAACAAGCAAAGCTTATCTGCTCTTTCCTTCTTGAAAGATTGAATGAAATTGAATTGCCAGCCTCTGTATTTTACCACCGTTTGGCTGCAATGGCTCAGAGGCATACATGATCGCTTAAAAGGAAGCCAGGTTGAGTCAAACTGCAAAGCATATGTATGCATTTCTGACAGCAACATCTCAAACATAGTGTGACATGGCATAACATTTGAAGGTAATTTGATTACAGGCACTGTGTAATGCAAATCAGCCTTTCCCCAAACATGTTAATTTTTTATCACAATAGCTCACCAACACAGTCAAGTTTGGCTTATTTTAAAGGTATCTATCTTCAAGCTACATTTTCTATTATATTAAAGCATTGTAATATAATGATGTATTTGCCCACAGATTATAAAGAGATAAAAGATCAGTGAATGCACTGGCTTCTGTCTTTCTAGGTTTAATTTTACATGATGATATGATGAAAATCTTTCTTTATAATATGTTAGAAGAAGATAATTTGAATGTTTCTTTAGGTGTGGATATTTGCAAAGAACAAATGCAACTCAAATTTATAGATATTTCTAGGTAGGAAAAAAGTGAATGCATTTGTAAATGTATTCTTTAAGCTTTTGTATGGTCAGTTTATTCATTTAGGGCCACATGCAACTGAGTTGCAATTACTTTTAAAAAATAATTTTGTTGGTATGTAGGTAGGACCTTTCACGTTCACTCTCTGAATATGCAAGTGCAAAATTTGTGCTTTCCATACCTGGATTTTCTTCTCTCCTTTGCAACATTGGTGAAATGGTTTCTCCAGTTTTATACAGTACATTCAGATTCATAAATGAAAAAGGTCATAAAGCAGCTAAATTTGAATGCTAAAGTCAGCCTGGGGAGAATAGTCTTAATTTTTGAGCTTCTATTTTTAGAAATTGCTTAGTGGAGCAATATCATTCTGATGATTCAGAGCTAATGAAACTGTAAGTGGTGACAGAGTTCTGCTGGTAGGACCTGTCTCCCAGGCTGGAGCACAGCATAGCTTCTAACATCCAGTGTCTCTCAGATATCAACCAGAAGACCAAGCATTGGCAGGTGGTTGACATCAACCTACTATATAACTGGCAACCAGAAATCAGTCTGATTTGAGGCAGCATTGGTGTGCCTTATTTAGTGGAATAGGAGAAGCTGATGAGAAGTGGAGAGACTGTATGGCAAAGTTAGTTGAAGTTTGATCAACCCAGTGAGCGCAGAATGCAAAGCCAGATTTGAAGTGAAGCAGAGATGAGTATAACCAGGGAGAAGCCCAGATGATGAGAACCCCAGGTGAGAGCATAGCCTGCATATGTAGCGATTCACCTTTACTAAAAGGGCAAGGTTTGGGAGAGAAGTGGTATCTTGTCCTGTATCTGTGCTATAGCTGAAAAAAACATTCTAGTACCAATTAGCCAGGATTATTCCTTCCCAGTGTATGATGCCAAGGCTTCCTTTTTGACATGCGTGAAGTTGTAAATGGATGAAACATTCCTCAGTTTGTATTAAAGAGGAACTGAAAACTTAAACACAAGTGAAAGCTTATATGTGGTAAACATTTCCTGAACATCAACTGGTCTAAAACAATCTTACATACATGCTTTAGCTCCTGCAAAATGTGAAATAATTCATGTTGGCTAGCCCTCTGCTCTGAATGAAAGAGAGGAATTAGCTAATTCCAGTTACCTGAGCTGAAAGCTTAAGGCACATGCACAGACAGTTACCATGAATCAGAGGTCATGCAATAACCTCTTTGTATGTGAACATCCCAAGTTTATATGAACCAATCCCACTCAGTCATAATGAAAGAGGACAAGTTGCCTTCGGCTCTGCAGCCACAGAAACATTAGCACTGTTTGCTGCCTCTGCGTCTTTTTTGGGTCAGTGTAGCTTTTGCTCTTTCTGTGGTTCTTCATATAATCTCCAGTGCTTTCAGAAAACACACATTTCTCTTGTGAGATTTACCTGGCCTGGAGTGAGGAGAGAAGCTTAACAACATGGGTCCCTTTTATTTGTAAGAGCATTCCTCTCACGATCTCTGGCTGTCACAGAAATGAGGATTAAATACAGCTCTGTTTCTTGTACATATTTCTCTCATATGTCCCAGTGATTCTGGACCCTGTGGATAGTTAGAAAACAGGTTTTTTTCCACAGCCTGAATATTATAGCTTTTCAATCAGAAATATCTGTCATTCTTTGTGGCTACAAAAATATTCCTAATTTGACAATTAATATTTACTTATATTCTATGCTTTGAATTATATGGAACTAGCAGGTTTTAGATATTTTAATGGTGAACTGAAGTAAAGGGACGTTAATTAACAGTTACACTACTTCATGTTTACTGTGCTGTGGATCTACTTTTGAACAAGAAATAAATATATTTTCCTGAACTGGTTTCTTCTTTCAGCCAACCACCCCCAAGCTTCTCTGTGTGATCCTATATGATCTCTTCACCCTTGCTGCTCCTTGCCATAGTTGGCCATTACTATTACAGAAGCATTGTAGTGTTTTCCGCTGACTGCTCTGCAGCTATTTTGGATTCACTGGTTCCTGTCAGCTGTCACCTGACTGTGGTCCACTGGAAGAAACAGCTCTCCTTAAATGGCGCTGAGAAGTAAACAGCCTCTCTTTCCTCCCAGTACCAGCTCTTCAGGTGTGAGGGCAGAGCTGGCTGTGCAGAGGAAGAAGTGGCTTGCCTCATTTATGAAAGCTCCAATTATTGCAGCGTTAACTCAGACCCATGTCCTAGCCACATGACAGCAACTGGCTGCTCAGCTTTAAAAATCAACAATCCGTTCGCATCCATGCCTTTCTGCCTTGCTGTATGGCAGAGGAAGAGGAAAGGGTGACGTGCAGGGAGCTCAGTGGTTCTTGATGTTAATGAGAAGCCAATGTGATCTCCTGTGAGTGTTCTTCAATAAGTGATGAATGGGACATGTAAGCAGAACACATCTTGTTACCCATGTGTGCCTTTCTTGATATCAAGTGTCTGTATTACTACTCCTTCCATTGTAACCTGGGACTGTGATTGTGAACTGAATGTTCTTTATCTATTTAATAGTCTTATATAATTGAGTATCTGGAAAAGTAGAGTAGCCTGGTCAAAAAACATCATCCTCCTGTAATTCTGAACTGATGTGGTTCATCTGGGGGGTTGAATTTGCATCATGTTTTTGTTTCAAATAAAGAATCACAGCAGTGCTTTGGGTACTGCTCTGAATCTGAAGTGGAGGTAGGCAGAGTGCACTGTACAAAACAGTGTGAACAGCATAAGATCCTTTTGATGAGATACTTTCTGATAGAAAGTACTTCCTGGTTTTTATTAGTTCTGAGGGTTTTCAGTGAACAGTATATGAAATCAGTTGCAGGATGTCTAAAGTCTCCCGCCTTTACTAATATTTCCACACAGTTTTCTGTGGCACCAAAGCCCATGACTACCTAGTCTGGAGCTGAAAAGTTGTCCCCTTGAATTATTTTGTCCAGATTTTTAAGTGCTCCATAATAAATGCCATATATTTTTAATATAAATTTGAACACCTACCTCCCTAGATCAAGTATATGACAAGAATGTGGTGCTGCAGAAGAACTGTTCCAGGCTTAAGGAGCAGTTATTGGACACCTAGTCAAGAGAAATTTTCTCATGATCAGCTTGCCATTTTCCTATTACTAGTGTTACGGTAAATGGCTAGTTCCCTGTGCCCTTGCTTTTCTTGGTCAGCTAGTAGACACAATTTAACTCTTATGGTTTGTTTTCTGCTTGGCTGTCAGCTGGTGGCAAAGGACCAAATACTAACAACTATAATGGCTGAGCAGCTGGGTCTGCATGCATGACATCTTAAAAATTACTTACATACTTGCCCTTTCATTGCAGCATGTTGATCATTTCGTATTTGACTGTCGTGGTGGCAGAAGTGAGATTAACATCCTCAGGGAATAGAGAGGGCTGAGGTTTTCTCCTGTTTTACTTTCATGTTGCTGAGTAGGGCAAAGACTGAAGTAAACATTCTCTCTAATTCATAAAGAGTTGAAAACCTTTTTTTTTTTTTTAATTATAACTATGCAGGTTTGAAAGGGATTCTTCTAGTTATTGCTCTCATCTATGATTTTCCTTTAAGAAATGGTAGACCTCTCAAAGTCACCTATGTTCTGGACAAGCTGGGACTAATTTCTGCTTGTTGGATTGCTGTAGACTATTATCAAGGAAAAGGAAGACAAATTTGCCTTTGAGGTAGAATTTAGCCATCATAAAATCAGTAATGAACAGGAGAAAGAACTGTTTGCTAGCACATGAAAATTAAAAATGTATGCAACAATACTAGACACTTGTTTTTGAGTTGGTAGAAGTGGAGTGAAAGTCTAGGTGTTGAGATTACTTGTGTAAAACTAACAAATGCAATAAAGTAGCCTGTGCAACTTCCCGTATGCAAGAAAAGATATCCTTTATGTTTAATTTTATTTTAGGCAAGCAAGTGGTTTTGCTGTCAGCACCACTTGTAGCAGCATAATGAAACTGAATAATTTTAAACAAACCCTCAGATACTCTTTACTTTGTGTTAGGATTATGCAACTGAGAGAGAATATTAACTTCTTGACAAAAAAGAAGTAATATGTGACATTCTGTCTGTCAGCACCAGTGAAGTGGAATACACAAGCTTATTTAAAATTATTATGGAGTTTTACTTCACATAGTGATATAATAATAAAGGAGAAAGAAATGGCTTGGAGCTTGGAGTATAGTCACCCTAAGTCATCTACAACAAGGGGTATTATAGAATCAGTGAGTAAGAATGATTGTTCCACACACAGGCTGTGATGAATAATACACCTTAATATGTGATTCCTATAATTTATTCTTGATACTGTAGAAGTGGACACTGAGGAATAATCTGACCAAGACAGGTAAGCATACGACATTAGTCATGCGTGAATTGAGAATGATAAGGGACAGTATGGAGATATGTATTCTTTTTTCCAGTAGTGAAGGATTAATGGGGCTACACTTACACAGCATGGAGGAATTTTAAAAAACACTGACCTAAATGACAGGACAGATTGGACAATGCTGAAGACTTCAGAAAATCCCACTGCTTTCTGTGCACATATTCTCAAATCCTTAACTATATGCTAAATCAGCCCTTCCAAGACAGATTGATTGAAAACCTTTCAAAATCTGTGAAAAAGAGTCCTGATGATTTCAAAAAGCTTTGGATCAGTTTAGAAATTGATTTTGTTTTCGAAGGACATGGGTATTTTGTGTTGGGTATAGGGCATTAGAACTGGATGTGTTGATTGGTACTGGTTACACTTTTTACCTTCAGGGCATTCAGAACAGAATTCATATTGCTATGACATTTAAAATAACAGTAGAGATTTTCTGAGATATACATACATATTAGATTCAGCATTTTTTCACCTCACACAATCGTTATAATTTTTTTTCACTGCTGCAGATTTTGAGGGACATGCAATCTTAGACATTCCTTCAGGTAGATAGATAACGTTGAGGCTGAACTAAAAAAGTTAGCTTCAGGAAATTTATTTTATGGGTCACTATGTTTCAATTCAGTGCAACATAACTGTCTATAACTTGATTTCTTTTCCTGTTTCTTTTGGATTTTATTACATTCAATTGCAATGTGGGTGAAGAAAGAGACTAGGAAAAAGTCTGCAGTATTGTCGTGTGCAGCAATCACCTGCCTCTGCCTGATGAGTCCCAGGCTTGCCCTTGGCCTCATGGGATGCTTCCAAAATAATACAAATGAACCTGTTGTTATTCTTGGCTTTGCTACCTATGAAATTTGATTTTAAGCCGGAAAGGATCCTGCTTTATCTAGTCCAACAGGTAAACTATGATGATACTTAGGTGAACTTTGGAAAAGGCTGTGGGTAGAACCAGGGTCTGCCAAAACATCTTCCTGCTCCAGTCTCTACAGATAAAAAACCAGCTTCTGTAGCAGTGCCTTGTAAAAAGCTCAGTGCCTTCTTGGCTCACATGTGAAGGCCAGATGCTTAATATTGACTCGATGCATTTGTTTGTATTGGAATTATGTTACTGTGTGTTCATGCAACTTCCCCAAAAGACCGACATTTTCCTCCTTGTGTTGTGTTTAAATATTTTCCAGTTAGTAATCTCATAATACTTTTGACAAAAGGAAATAATTTCATAGCAGAATAGACACATCCTGAAGATATCATGTCTTACATGAAGACTGGTTCTTCATTAGTGCTGCAGTGGAATTCAGTTTTGCTAACAAAGCAGAATGTTCCCATGATATTAGTGTAGTGTGATCAGCCACTTGATGAGGGAATAATTCATAGGTATCCACTAAAAAGGCTTTGACTGAGCTTTGCTCACCCTTCTAAAGGAAGACTGGACTGTTGTTTTGGGGTTCAGTCCTGGCACTTCTGAAGGCATGAGGATTATATTGTCTCTTTGAGGAGTATAACAATGAGATAGCCGCCTCTTCCTGACAGGACCTGCGCTATGCCTCTGTTAGAAAGCAGAGCTCAGAGGTCTACCAAAAAGCCCACTGTGCCTGGAAATATCAGACAATGAAAAACTGAATTAATAGAAACTGACACAATTTTACTGTAGCAGCATGTTTTTCCTTGCTTAAATATATTTTTTTCCTTCTCTCATCCACAGATTACTTGGTGCTTTTTTTAGAAACAGGAAAGTTGCAAAACCAAAACAAAAGCCCTAAAGATATTGTGTTAAGGGATTTTTTCCCCCCTTTAATTCTGTGTTTAAAAGAAAAGATATCACATGAAATGTCAGACAGGTGGAAGTGCTGCTAGCAGTGTTAAGAAAATGGTTCTCTGACAAAACATGCCAGGTTGTCTTTGACTATCCATTTGAACATGCAGACCTGCTTGCAAGGCCAAACTAGAATTCTTGTCCAAATTTTGGGAGTGTTTGTATTCTGCTTTTTGCATTGATCTTGTATTGATGCATGAACTAAAAACCAAATTTGTACCTACATCTGTCTTTCCACACAAAATACTTGGGTTGCTATATTTTGAATTGTGTATTATAGATAGTGGTTGGGTATTTTATTCCAGAAACATATTTGCTGCAGCTGAATGCTTAGTCGCTTGGGCTTGAGACTGCCCTTTTGAGATGCAGGCCCAGGCAAAGGGAATTTACTCAATTTTCAGGGCTCAGACAGGACCTGCTCAGATGAAACTCCAAATCCTCTGACATCCAGTGATGTTTTGCTGTCGGCTTCAGTCTGGCTAGATTTTTCCCTGTCTCATATTCTTGTGCTTCCCAAACAGATGCATACATGGAAAGGGAGGAGGCAAAGGCTCCCTTTCATGTTTTGGATTTTGTGTGTTTCTAAGGCGTGTTCTCAGCCTGGATTAAGTGAGTTATGAACTGTTGTACAACACAGGATGTCTGTGGCACCATGTGTGGAGGATCTGTCCTCAGATCTCCTGCTTTCCATCTCCAGCAACCCCCTGCAAAGAGAATCTGAAGTCCAGGCAACATCCACAAGTCAGAAGAGACAGGGAATCCTGTAGCAACAGCAGTAGTAGAGCAATTATGGTAAGCCTTTAACTAGCTACAGAGTGAACATTTTACATTCCTAAATCTGCCATAATGCAAAATAATCTGTTTATATTAGAAAAGACATTGCATTCTGCTCACTCATCCCTTCCCAGGCTTGTCTGCACAGGGCTAGGTTTCTGTAACTCATAATAGAAAAACATGCACTTGCCAAAACCTCGGGACTCAGCTTCTTTTTTTAATATTATCCCAGTTGCACTTTCTTCATAGCCAAAGGGTCTGTTATTGCTCCTATAATGAAGAATCATAGTGAGATGTTATAGAGCTTGGTGCTCATCTCACATGCCACGGGATCCCCTCTCAGCTGCAGGACTCTCTTCTCAATTAATACATCTGGCCTTTAAACTGTTTTCCTCAGCAGAACTTGGAAGAGTTCAGACATTCTGGCCCCACAGGCAACCCACTAACTCTGGTTTGCTGCCATTCTTCCTATAGCTTACAAGCACCTTTTGTTGATGTCTTGCTATCTGACATAGGATGCCTCAAAGTCATAAACACCTCTTTCTCCCAGACTTGTTTAAATGAGACCATTTTAGTGTGTTACCATTCCATCTGATGCATACTGTAAGCAGGTCAGTTTTAATAATTTCACTAAACTGTTTTTTAAATTAAATTTAGCAATAATGTTTCACTAATGGAGAACCCACAAAATTCCAAGTACAGTGCAGGAATTTAGTGAGGCTTAACAACCATGGGCTTGCCTCTAACTGTAATTATAAATGGCTGAATTCTTATCTGGTTAAAGGGAATTGGATTGTGCTCTAAACAACATGCCAAGTTTCAAAAGCTTTCAGAAATTAGAAGAACAGTTGAAGGCTTAAGAAGCTAGATGTTTGGATGAACCACATGGTTTAAAACAAAAACCATCCCCTTGCTGTTTAATTTCCGTATAATTTTCTAATGTAATAATTGCATTGCTTGCTGTCTTTGATATGAAGCATGGCAATAAATGCATGAATAGCTTTATGCATGTGTCTAGCTCCACTGAAGGGTTAATTTTTTGTGCATTGTTAAGTTCTCTGTATGCGACTGCCATTCTGAAGCCCAATCGAACATTCCTGAGCAGCCAAATTTCCCCTGGAAGTCAGTGGGAAGTTTTCAGGTGCATAGCAAGGGACTACAAAGCAGAGACTTTCTGGAGAAACAGGGGTTCCATAATTTTCAAACTAAAACCTAGTCACCTTTAAAGCAACCTCTACACTCTCAGCCAAATTATTGAAAGAAAATCTTCATTTGTATTATCGTCTAGGACTCAGTGGAACAAGCATTACATACCCATTGAATAAAATACTTAAAAAAAACCAACAATCCCTAAACATGAAATGTTTAGATGTTTTTAGCACCTTACTTTCAGTGAGGAACTTTTATTTTAATAAAAGCAGTGAGGCAGTTATCACAGGTTATTGCAAGTAGCTTTTCTTTGGGAGAAAAGCATAGTTCCCTTATATTTCTTTCTCTATTTTACTCATGTGATTCCCAGTTTCAGCTCTTCCCCTAACCTCATTTGGGCAGGGTGCCTTTGAGCAACACTGAATACAAAAAGGAAGTAGCCCAAGTGTAAGTTTCCTTTGCCTTATGCCCTATATTATTCCTTATTTGTTGTGCTAATTCAGCAGTATAATTCCCAAATACAGCCTTCTTGAATTGTTTTGATGAGAACTGCAAACTCAGTGCAGACTATTTATAATGAGCTCCATAGCCTAAAGAGTTAAAACTTTATGGTGTGAAAGCTTCCTGTACTAACCGTTTAACAATGTGGCCGACTATTGGGGAAAAAAAAACAAAACAACAAACCACTACTGAAAAAAAACCTTGTTTCTGCGATGTGATTAAAATTGTTTCTCAAACCATAAAGCAGCCCGCGCAGTGTGTGCAAGTTAAACAACCGGGATACTCTTGTCCTTTGTCCTTGGTGCCTTTTGGTGATGATGTGGTAGTGCCCTCTAGTGAAAAATCTCGACAAGTATTTCATAGGTCACAATGCAGGACTTTGTTCCAGTTTCTGACTATTCTTTATTCTAGACTCTATTTTGGAACAAAATTGGTTTATGCCTGAATATTTCCAAAGCTAACAGCTAGTTAAGGCTTACAGCACCCCCATACTTTTCAGAATCAATGGGTGTTCTTTTCATCTTTCAACTACTGTATTAACAAATGAGCCATGGTTAAACATTTCAAAGAGGCAGAATTTTTATTTTTACCCTTATGCGTTACTTGTGCCAGCAGGGTTTTGCATGGCTGAAGCCTTACAAAGTCAGTAGTTGGAAGCTCCATCCAATTCCCAGGGAATGCAGTACCCAAACTCTCATTAGACTTCCACAGGAGCAGGATTGGGTTCACTGGATAGTCATACAGAATTAAAAGATAAATAGTCAGCCTGAAATGTTACTGAAACTTTCAGCTTCCCGTGCTATGGTCTTTGTGACCGTAACAATAACATATTAGAATATGATCATACTGGTGGGTCATTGTGTTTAGACATTGAGTTCCCTTTTGGCATTTTTCTGTACCAATAAAATCAGTGAACTATAGTTTACCTGCAATGTAAAGGGGGGTTGGTGCATGCTGTAGTACACACTGTTAACATGGCATATTCTTTCCATGCATTCTGTAATGAGAGTAGATCTACCAGTGTTAATTCTGTAGGTTGTGGTCAGAGTACTCCTGCTGTTACTGTTACTTGTATTGAAATGGGACTAAGGAGCCTTACTCAGAGCCAGATGTGCTTGGTGCTGTACAAATAAGGAGAAAAAAATTAAAAATAATCAGAGACTAGAAAGTCTCTCTCCTGAATATTTTGTTTCATTCAAATATCACCTTCCTGCACCATAAACAAACAAAAAGACATCCTGTTAACTGACACATTAAAGAGGTCAGACCCTGTATTTCTTCTGTGATGGGGAGAGGGGCAAAAGGAGAAGTGATGCTATTGACCTATATAAATGCTATTCAAAGTGAGCAAAAGTTACCCTAAGAAAAGCTGAAATGTTCTGCGTGATCCTCTTCACATGGAAAGGTCAGGAGGTGGGGAGAGAAAATCAGGAGAAAAGATGTGATTAAAATGAGGTTTTATTTTTGTTTCAGGTTAGGGGAGTGGAAATGATTGAACATTTTAGACATGAGAGCAGAGTAAGAGACATATCCCTCAGTGCCAGGGTTATCCATGTAACCCAAAGACCCTTTTTATTTAAAAAGCTATTGCTTGTGATCTTTTCCAAAGGGGGAATCAGTAAATGTCTACCAAAGTTGCTCTTTTGGTCAAAATAATAAATGAAATTATGAAGTGCTATAAATTGGTAGCAACCAGCACAGTGATCATGGAATTCAACAAGAAAACCAACAAGAGCAACACAACACTGGTATCTTACTAGCTCTGCAGTTGCTGCTGACATTCTCAGAAATGATCCAAATATTTGGCATGGAATTAAAAAACAAACAAACAAAAAACAAAACAAAACAAAACAAAAAAACCAAACCAATAGTTTTTCATTGCTTTTGTTGCTCTCATTGGAACTACATTCAAAAAAACCCCAATAAGTCCCCTGGTTCTCCATCAGTTTCTGTAGTTTGAATCTCCAGTGAGTCATCAATCGCCAGTGTTTGTACCTCACAGTGTTTAGAGTCAGCCTTGACACCTGCCTGCATTGAAGACTTCCTGCAACCTGGCAGATATGAGCAAGCAACAGTATCCTCCAGTACCCTCCTGCACTCAGGGAACACTGTTAAGGCTTGTACACTGTTCCTGAGTTAGGAAAGATCCTGGTGCTTCATGGGAGCCCTGGATCTGTGCTACCACACCAATCCAGCAAAGGCCAAGGCACATTATTTTCCAGTGCACCACTGCCTGGTGTAATAAATGCAAACTCTTTGTGTTTCCCAGGGGTTACAATACCTTAGCTAACTTCTGGGAAAATCATGCTGATTTTCATACTGAAGATATAGGTCCCAAAATTATATAGGTTTCTTTTTATTCCTTTACTCTTTCAACTTTTTAAAAAGCAGCCTGTATTACCAGCCAGGTTTTCATTTAAAATAACCCTCATTCAAAACCTCACCTTGTAACTTTATGCCAGTGGTAACTCTTACCTGCTATACTAGCCATAGGCCCTTGTAGCACTTGACATCATCTTTTGGACAGGTTACAGAGCCTATTGAGGTGGCTGTTAGAAGCAGATTTACTCTGCAATGTGGAGCCAAGCACAGAAGAAAATTAGTGCATTTATCTGTCAGCATTAGGCTAGATTATCAATCCAGTGCACTAGTCACAGGATCTGGTATTTCTTTCTCTGGGGAAGTGAAATTGATATAGTGGTAGGCAGTAAAGGTGTCAATTATAAACAGGACATTAGCATGAGAAAGTAGGCAAATGGCTGGTTTTAGGCAACAGTCTTTTTTCAAGTTAAAGTATAGGCTTGAAGAGTGTAGTTTTCTTCCTCATAGGCTTCCTAAAAAGAATTTGAAAACTCAGTCCTTCAAACCTGTTAGCTTTGTTTGTCCTTCAAAGAAAATGGTTAATTCTGGGGAAAAAAAAAAAAAAAAAAAAAAAAAAAAAAAAAAAAAAAAAAAAAAAAAAAAAAAAAAAAAAAAAAAAAAAAAAAAAAAAAAAAAAAAAAATTAGGAAAAAACTCTCTCTCTTTTCTTGAAAAGAGTTGTGGTAGTGCATTTGAAGATTCTGCAAAGACCACAAAGTATTATCAAGCTGTAAGGTTTGAACAAGCAAGCTTCTGTGTAACACTGAGCAAATAATTTGGAGTAAATTATCTACCATGAAAATTAACTTATTTTCCTAGTCACACTTTGTCCATGAGCAGATTACAACTTTTTCAATGAGTAGGACTCCAATAGCACCCAGATGTCCCTACCACAAATCCCTGTTTATGAAATGCTGAACAAATACACTTCCTGAAGTACTCCTGCTATTACATATTCACACAGGTGCCAAACACTGCTGGCTGCTTCTTAATTCTCTGTGTGGCTTATAATGACTTTATTTTAAGGAACAGCAGACTGACCTTGAGAATTGCCGTGGTTTAGGTTTTTTGCCATACCTGCAAAGCATTCTATTACCAACCCCAACCAACTCATTGCTATTCCTATTATCCACTCACACATAAACATGCCTTGTGAAAAAATAAGACAGTTGCTCCCTGCAATTACATTCCATTGTATATGGATGAGTATGAACTGCATGAGCTTGGATTTTATATAAGCAAGTAGCAAAGAGTAATCCTTTGTCCCTAAACCTCCTTTTTGCCCTAAAAATTGTCCTAAATGATTTAGTTTTTTGGCCATTGTATATGGGATACATTTTGGATAATTTTTTGGTAAGTCCTGGTAGAGTGGATGCTGACAAGTGCTGCCTAGCAGCAGCACTGCCAAAACCAGCAGGTTTCCTTGAGTTGACAGGGGCTGCAGGAGTCAGCTGGTGACAGAGGCTGGGATTAGTCCTTTGCACTAGCAAATGTGCTCTGCTGCCTGCCACACTTTGGAGTAACCTATCCCATGTGCAAAGGTCTTGAGCAGAAATAAATCCTGTCTTAGACAAGCAAAGTGGTGTTGAAGGTTTTGCTATATTCCTAATATGATGAAAGAAGCCCCTCAACAGGATTTGTAAGCAAGGCTGTATTTTTCAAAATATATTAAAAAAAAAAAATCCCAAGAAGCTGAAAACAAACTCAGTGAGACTTTTCAGAGCATGATGATGGGTGCCTAATTCCTATGGAATTTCAAAGGGAGCTGGGGCCTTTGCTCCCTTTTTTCTTCCACCTTACCCAATTTTATAGGAAAGCTAAAATTTGTCCATATACTTTTAGGTGTGTTCAGTTTATAAAGGTGTGTTCTGATTGTTGGTACTGTAGTTCTGAGTAAAATGTGAGTCTCAAGAAATGCCACTTAATCTCAACAGTGAATATATTTTGAGAAAGCCGTTTCCATTGCTGTCTTAAGTACTTAAGGACTTTCCTGTACAGAATATATCAGCCCTTGTCTGTGCTGGTTTAATATTTGCTACATGAAAGTGCCTGAATTCATGCACGCCCCTCAAGAGTGCATGTGGCACCTAAACCAGATTTATCCTGGCTATATTCATAGCTTGCTATTAATATGAAACACGAACAAATTAGTGTTTAAATTTCTTCCATAATTGTGCATGAAAAATCATTGATCCTTGTTTTGCTTTTTTCACTACTGGTACAAGTGGTCTTGTTTCACCAGTTGACATTAGCTACATGTAACAGGGTGGCATGACCAGGCCTCTGCTTCTGTAGGTCTCTGGAAGAAAAGATGTTTTTCTTTAAATCTACATTTTCCACAAACAGTGCCATGAGAATGTAGTTTCATGGCCCATTTTCTGCCATATTCCTGATGGTGAAAAGTACAGAACATGAATATTTTTATGAGGGAAATACTGCATGAGGTAGCAGTGGTGTAGCATGTGATGCCCATGTTCCTCTTGCTGGGGCTGTTGCGTGCTCACCACGTGCTCTCTGTCTTCCCAGCAAATTGAAAACTGCAGGTAAATCATCTCTGCTGCAAATTCAGAGCCTTATACCCTATTGCTTGTGTTGCATGCAAGTATTGTCTCACAGGCTGATTATCCTTTTCCTTCTCCTCCAGCTGTAATACGTGGACATGCATGGGTCAATGTTGCACTGCTTGTAGGTGTAATTTCTGGTTTGTGGGTCTGTTCAGAGGTGTGTACGCCCTAAAACAACTGCTGCTGAAGAGTTAGTGGGGAGGCTGTGTTTCCTTGTCATCTGAGGCCAATTCCTGGAAACAGCTAGTGAGAGCAAAAAGCTGCAGATCAGGTAGGAAAGGGAGAGGGAGCACCTGTGGCATGGAAATGGGGATGTTGCCTACAGCAGAAGGGGAGCAGGAAGTATGAAGTACTGGAAATAATGAATTTAATTTCCTTCAAGCTGGGGTGCTTAGGTTTAATTGCAGAAGAGCAAGTTTGTTTCCCTATGTTTAGACTCCAGGTGGGCAGCTGTGCTTCTGCAGGCAGGTGGTAAACAGAGGGTTTTCATTCCTGGGCAGATGGCTTCAGCCAGGCTGTTGAGGATAAGCAGGTTGATGGGCCACATATGAATATACCCATGGGATGCCTCGGCACTTCACAAACGTCCTGCTTCAGTGGAGGTTTCCTGTGCTTTGTTATATTCTTATGATGAAGACTCCCCCAATTTAGATACATGCAGCTTTTTGATGCTGGAAAATAGCCTGAGGCAAACCATGTCTGCTATAACTTCTTATTTCTATGGGAATTCCCTATCTGTTAGGTTGCTCCTGAGCTCAGGTGCCATGTGTTTGGGCAGAGGTATAGATTCACACTTTTACTTTCAGGGCCTTGGGAAATCTTCTGAACATCAGCAGACTCTTACAGTTCATGAAGACCTTTTAACATTAATTTCTCTGCCAGAGGAGTAGCATTGAGTACTACCAGGATTTCCATAGTTCTGCAATTGATAAGGGTGCTGCTTTGAAGGAAGGCGTTGTCTCTGCTTTTAAAGTTAGTATAGACAAATTAATTTGATGCATGACTTTGACAGGTAAGACTACAGAGCTAGTAAAGGGTAACAAGATCTCTGCCTGTTGTCTGATACTGCTGCAGTAAAACAAGAAAGGGAACCATCTTGACAAGGCACAATGAACCCTCTCCCTGTGGTGCTGTTTTGAGGTGGGGAAATGCCACCATGTTGTTGCCCAAGGTTTTTCAATTGGTTTGCTTTTGTTTTACATGTAAGAAACCTGCCTAAGGAAACAGTTTAAGAAGAATCAGTGCACAAATCTCAGTTTCTCTCCCTCACCTGATGAATCTGCTCAGTGTCTTTCACTGCCCCAGCAAAAAAAAAAAAAAA